>JAODFW021617974.1:0-13450 GCA_027575235.2 Palythoa mutuki
GGCTTATTTTTGAAAGGGGCTTATATTCGGAGGGGCTTATTATAAGGGAGAAATTTGCGTTTCAAAATTGGCTAGAAATTTGTAACAAACCAATCACACTGAAAATCCTCGGCTGAGTCTGAGCTTGTGGTTGGAAGGCAGAAATCGTATCACGTCTCCGAAAGTACCGGCACTTTTAAGAAGAAGGAATGACTGTTGATCGATTTCGGAACCTAACTTTAGAAATTTTAACCCGTTCATGATTTTAGCTTAAAGGGTCATCCTTGTCCTAAAATATAATAATGAAAGGGGGAGGGGGGGGGGCACCTTAATAAACTCCGAGTGATCGGAAAACTGGAAAATTATTAGTCTTTCCGGGACGTTTATTTGGCATGCACCTATAAGATTATTGAAAAAGAACAATGGATGTTATTCGAAGTTTCTTTAATTCATTTTCTATATAAACAGAATCTTTGTTTTACACAAGTCTAAAATGGATCGTAAATCTTAACACGCATATAATCCCATGAAGCTCAGATGGTAGAGCGCGTGCTTAGCATGCATGAGGTTGTGGGACCGATACCTTTATCCTCCAAAGTTAGTTTTTTTCTTTTCAAATTATCTTTTTCAATATGACGAAAATCATTCAAATAATTGCAAAACTATAACGAGAATGGGTTAGCTAATACAGTAGAGTGAGTGCTTAGCATGCATGAGATATTGGGATCAACACGCGGATGCTCCAAAATTAGTTTTTGTCCTCAAAGTGGGTTAGCTCATATGGAAGAGCGCGTGCTTAGCTTGCATGAGGTAGCAGGATCGATACCTTTTTCCTCCAAAACTTGTTGGGACAGGGATTTTGAAAATGCATGTGCAAAATCCAAAATTCCCTCCAGGCGAGATAATCCAACGTAAAGTCAAGACAATATTTCAACAGGACAGAAATGTCACCATGATGGATATTTCATTTGGCTGAGAAAAAAGGGTCAATGGTTGCTTCCATTTTTTTTCTGCCACAAATTCCGAGAAAGAAGGCCGAGTTAACCGGTTATCTGTTCCTCTCCCCAGTCCCCTACCGTCTCGTGTTCTTTTCCAGTCGGTCAGCAGTTCTCCGAACAAAACCACGTGACCGTCGCTGGAGAGGCAAAATTTGAAAACTCAACGAACATCAACAAAAAAGGACGCTAAATTTAAACTTCGTTCTCCTTTTGCTAGTAGGACAGAAGTATTCTACGTTTTGACAAGCAGATCTCATTTTGGACAAAACACTTAAATCATCGGTTAGCAGAACTATCACCGCTGTTCTAGTTTTTCTATCCAACCTGAGAAGACAAGGAAAACAAAGATGTCTTCCATCGGGAGCCCGCTCCGTCCCAAATGTAAGTTTCAATTTAAGAGTTTTATATAACTTTTGCTTACAATTAGAAATTTAATAAAATAGTACTTTGATTTTAATATTTATAACTGGTTTAGTTGATTCAAACGATTCCTGAGCCATTGAGATTTGAGTCAGTTTTAACTGCTGTTTTTGGGAGATACATAGAAGACCAAGCTAAAATGAATATAATTATTTACACGGATTTTATTATAAAAAGATAATGGATTCAAATAAATATTTCAATTCATTTTGGTTGTTATTAAAGAGTTGTAGGGTGCCCTCTTAAACTAAAGAATAAAACGGCAAATTTAAATCTGAAACGAAAATTGAAATGTTTATGTAATATTGCATACTATGTCTGAAAGATGAAACAGGACTCGAGAGGTTAACTATGTGACTAAAAAATATAAGTGTAGCCAAGTCTTAGCCTGAACACAAACTTAGGATAACAAGCTTTCTCGTATCTTGCGTATTCTAGTTCAGAAAAACAAATTGCAAATTTATATTTGACCTGAAATGTACCTTAAACAATCTTAAGCCCCTGGGAGTCATGGAGGGAAGCTTATTAGAGAGAGGCACTTATTGGAGAGGATGAGGGAGCTTATTTAAAACTCTTTGACAGACAAAGACAGAATAACACTAAGGGATTTGAATTGTCATGCAGCTTTAATAACAACTAGGACCCCTGGGCCTGGTGTTGTATAACATTGAATCGCTATTTAAAAACTGAAACAGATAAAAGTTAAGAAACATTTGGTTGTACACACTAGAATACACTTGTGAGCCTATGCAGATAGAACAACAATTTTAAACTTAAGTTTATAGAAAAAATCTTGCATGAAAGGGCCTTAATGTAAACTTTGAGTTGTTCATATTTCAGTTCATTCAAGCTGATCAGTTTTGTTTACAGCTTTTCTTAATGAGGTAGAGAGGGAGAACTTTTTAAAAATTTAAATCTCCAGATGAGTAGCTTATTGGAGAGGGGGGCTCATTAGAGCGTTTATGGTATAAGCCATCCTGACTTTCCAAATTTAAGTGAAAATCCACTTTAAGCTAATAAAGAGGATTATACAGTCAAATGTGGATGATACAGACTGTCATTTGAATCTACATTTGACCATATAATCCTTTTTATCTAGATTTTTCCATGGCTGCAACTAGGTTACTTCCTCTGTTGTAATGTTGTGACCTGCTAATGGACTGTATGATCACTTAACAGTTACATATTACTTGAGTCATGCATTTCTGTGTTGAAAATTTATCAAATAAACAGTGGTAATCAATGATTGTCGCGAAACCGAAGAAATGCAACTTATTCACACTTTAGGCACAATCCCAATGGGATAAATGAATACTTTGCATTTTCAATTACACTCTTGTCATTCCTGACCCTTTGATCTTTTCATTTTTTTGTCTTTTTGATTTCTTGTCTTTTCCTGTATTTGTTTTTTTCCTCACACATTTCTATCATTTTATTTCCTTTTGTTCTCATTGCGTAATCATTCTTTACATTACTATATAACCACCTCTCTACTTATCTCCCACACATTCCACTCGGACGAAGAACTACAGTCTGAAATGTCAGGGTTTTTTGTTTTATTCTTCGCGGTGTTAAACTGAAAAAAATCACCAAACTGTTCAAATAAACTACCAAATTAACTCTCCTTTCATTTTACATTGTAGTTCATACAGCAAAGAAGTTTCTCTCTCTGCAAGTGTCCCAAACAAGTCAGGCCATATCCTCAGAGTTGAACGGCATGATCAAATCTCAAACAATGGCCAGAAAGAGAAAAAAAGTCATTAATGAAATCTTTATTACTGAGCAGACATATCAAGAACACTTACGCTTAATTACATCGGTAGGTGTTGATAATGTTTTTATGTTGATAAAATGTCTCAGTTTCTTCTTGTGGAATACCGTCATTTTCACATAAGCAAAACGTGAGAATTTAAAACATGTTTTAATTGGGTGAAAACATGACACGCTTGGCAGCCAAATGTTTGAAGTTTTACAGCCGTTAAGCAAACTCTCATGCAATATTGCTTATTGTACTTGTGTATCATAGAAGGATTTATACAATACCTTCACATATTCAAGGCTCGAAGTTGTGACCTGTGGGGTCGCCAATGCGACTGGATTTGGTCCGCTGGCGACTAACGTTTCACTTTTGGTTGCCAGTCTGGCCACCGTGATTTCAAGTTATTTTATATTTTTTTTATTTCCTAAAGATCCATGAAAAAATGAATAAAATGAATAAATGTATCACTTTCATGTACAAAACTGTTTAAACTGCCTTTATTATAATTATTATTGTGAAATCATTGATCTGCAGACTACTACTTTAAAGAAATGCAACCGAAAAACGCGTAGATTCAACGAAAACCTATCGGTTTTGATGTAGTTGCGAAGCAGCAGAAACTTAAGCTGAGCATATATAAGTATTACGGCCTGAATATAAAAAAGACCATTTTCCCAAACAAACATGGTATAATTCGCATCATCTTTATTGATTAAACATTGTTCTTACTGCGGAAATTTTAAGTCAATAAAAAATTTTGGCAACCAGAATATTTGTGCTGGTGACCAAATCTAAAAACTTAGGAGCCAGCTGGCCCCAAGGTTTTTTTTTCTAAAGTCAAGCCCTGGTCTATGAGAATATTGGAATTTTTATCAAAGCTTTGACTTAATGTCAATATTGATGCAAAGATCTTGTTCAATAAATGCTCTCAGGATAAAAAGCCTGTTCTCAAGCTTTCTTGATTCTCTAACTTTTACCTTCACATGTTATCACATGCATTCAAAAAATTAATGAGCACCCATCCCTCTTTGAATAAATATGGTACACTTACTATGTTCATAATTATAATTTTTATCTCACATTAATGTCTCTTAAGCCTTGATAGACTGCCGTTCTTTGTAATAACAACATAATTTTATATTTCTAAAAGTATTACCTTGTCCCACGTTAAATCCCCAACATCCTGATTCTGTGTGAACTCCAAGTGTGCTGTCCATCTAAGCCGCAAGCCAGCATCCTCATTGGTCACAAAATTGCCAGGGTCTGGGTCTTTATATTCTTGTTCTTCATCTAAAATTCAGTAAATTTTCTTAAATCAACTAATACACTTAGTATCAACTTTGATGTTCTTCTGTCTAATAGAAAAACTAATGAATACTGACAGGTATAAATATCTCAAAAAATTCTTACAACTAAAAAGAACATCAATTTTATTGTCTAGAACTGAAGACCATACAGTACCTGAAATCCATACAGTACCTGTATCAACTCTGAAGCCAAATTCATCATACTCTCCTTCTGGTCTGTCACCCGCATCTTCTGTCTGAGAATGAATTTGATTTCTTTCAGTAGACTACAGTGGGGATATTTTATAAAAGAAATGGAAAACATTTATTTCCACATTCCTGGATTTCATTTAGAAATTTGGGAGAATTAAAAAAACATAGAGATTTTAGATCTTCAAGTTGCTGGAAGAAGGAAGAGGGGTCATCGAAGAATGTCTTGGAGGGAGCTATGTCAATGGTGATTTGAGAGATTGGGGAGTTTCACCCCATGACACCCTGGACAGGGTATTTTGGAAAAGAACACCTGCAAGCCGAATGTCTAACACACTCTTCTCTATGAAAGACAATAAAGGATTAACTAACTAAACTAACTAGACCCTTGCCCTTTGGAATTGTGTTCCCACTGACTATTTCTTATTCTCACAAACTTCTAATTGTGAATGTTTTCTATGTTTGAACATTAAGCAAAAAAGTGCTTGTTAACATAATGTTCATTACTTTTCTCTCTTGTGATTACCTGTTGTATTCGTGAGAGTATGTCCTGGGGCCACATACTGGGGGTCAGTGCAGAGAAAGGCCCCCCAATAGCAGGTACAAAAGAGCCCATAACAGGGGTCCCAATCCCTGTACCCTGGATGGCTGAGTCATCCCATGCAAGATTTTCATCATTTCCTTCATATGTCTCCTCGTCATCATCACTCAGTGTTGGAGCTAAACAAAAACCAAGAACAGAAAATATAATTTCTACTATATAAACTGATCCATGCAAATATAAATTAATTATAAAAAAATAATGATTAAATATATTTATTATTTAATAATACATGTACCTCAAGAAAACATTATGTGTATTTTAAAGTTCTTCCAAAGGCTATAACAGCTACATAATGAGACTACTGTCAGTACTACTGTATATGTGGCTCAGAAGGCTGGTACTTACTGTCAGTAGTTTCTGGATCATTAAAAGTGTCTATACAGCTTACAGGGTTTTTGTGTTGTTGGCAGTTCTTTATATTGAATAAAAAGTATTTCATTTTTTTTTTGGTTCTGCAACGTCTTTATTACAAAATCAAGCTTTAAAGTTCCTGTGACAGCCACGCCCAATGAAGATGACTGGGAGTTGGCAAGTCTGTGTACAGAACAGGTTGTGACATGTCAGTAATTATCAACTCTTCGTTTCACTGTTTCATTGTATTTCCATACATACCCAATATTTTTTCAGATAATTTGTTTATGCCAAAAAATGATCGGGTTCGTATGGAAATACAATGAAACAATGAAACTAACTGGCAAGAAGAGTCGACAATTCACCAAATGATGTCACAGCCATGTTTTGGACCCAGACTTAGCAACTCCTGGTCATCTTTGTTGGGCATGGCCGGCACAGGAACTTTAAAGCTCAATTTTGTGGCAAAAATGTGACGGAATCAAAAAAAAAATTTTTGGAATACTTTTTTACACATTCTAAAGATACCAAAACTGAACACTTTAAACATAAAATTATTTTACTCTCAAGCTTGAGTGTCTCACTCAAAGCTCTTCTCTATCATACTGCAAATTAATACCTTAGAACATACAACGCGTGCACCTACATTTATTTTTTCGTTTTTTTATTCCATGTTAAAAAGTATGGAAGAAACCCTAATAAAGTAAAAACACTTTGAATAAGCTCAACAGTGATTTACTTTTATTACAAAATAATTAATTCTGTTTTGCTAAGTACTCAACTGGAACTAAAACTAGTTTCATATAAACAAGAATTTCAAAAAAACATTTTAAGACCACTCATTTTGTTAATCTTAAAAGTCAGATTCAGATAATGCTTGGTAAATCTGGACAGAGCTTCACAGTTTGGCTACCTTGACTACAAAACAACTCAGAATAAAACACTTTTCTAAATAATTATAAACTTTTCATTTTAGTTTTTTCACCGAATTGCAAATGTTTGAAAATTACTATTTGTACACAGATAGTGTAAAACGTTTTGTAGAACAAACTGGTACATTTTGTAAAAACTTTTACAATTTTCATGGCTGACTGCTTAAAATGCAAATTAGATGATACAAAAACAGGTAATAAAAATAATGCAGGATTGTAGGTAATTGCTATAAAACAGGTAGAAACACAACATTTAAAAGCATGCATATATGTAATGTTTGAATTTCATAACTTTATAGGTCAGAATTTATGGTTGTGAAAAACTTTAAGATTCTTGGCTAGCAAACTCAGTTCAAACATTGCTTCAAATGGCAATAACATGATTATATTATTTTAATATATGATGGAGAACGTTACACAAAATTTGGATTGGGTTAAAAAAGTAATTTAAAAAAGTAAAACATTCACTTTCCTAGTTCTGAAATTCATTATATCTCTTATTTTCTAGATTAAAGACATTTAAAACTTCCCTATACTGTAAATTGAAACAAACCATAACTGCTTGTGTTCCTTTGAGAACACCCACATAACCAACCCTTGCTAAATGTTGACACTGATGTTTTCTCACAGAAGTGGAGTACTGAAAGATTCCACAAAAAGGCAACTTTTTTCATAAAGAAATAATCATGAATTTGTGCCTCCTTCATTATCTTCTTGCCATTTCAGTGTTAGTTCATATTGCTTGGTTATAAATCCATTGACTTTAAAATTAATGTTTCAGACTACTGTAGTTACTAAAAGTCTTAGTGGTTATTTCAAAAATGTTACAATATAGATTTATTACCTATATTAAAGTACTTAATATTATTATAAGTTATGTATTCAAAACACATTCAATTGCAACTTGGCTGATGTCTAGGGCTGCCAATGAATTTTCAGTTTAAGAATCAAATGCTTTAATTAAAGTTTTGTGCAGCAGCTTGAACTTAATCACTTTGAAAAATCCTTAATAATGTTTTTCCTCATGAATGCAAATTGAATTGTTGTATAATTTTAGTGTTGCTAGGATTGATCTGTGTTGTCTCTGAAAAGCTGACTAACAATTTCTCAAGGGCCTAAAACATATTTTGAATTATAAAAAAAATAAAAATTTCAGAGCTACTATCCTTTTTCAACTGAAGCTTAATTGATGAATAAAAAAATTTGGGCCTGAAACCCAAGAAATCTATTAAACATTTTTCATCATTTCAGCTGTTATGTATGGAAAAGCTGATTTAAAACTAATTAAAATGTATTTCTATACAACATATTGAAAAATATGACACTGCTTACATACTACTGTTATCATCATCCTTTTTAAACAGGTTGTGTATTTATTTATCATTTGAATAAAATAATGCAAATTATGGCATAAAAATTATAAAAATTACCAAACGAATTATATAAAACTGATAAAATACTACAATTTTTATAGGGTAGTTATTATACAGTTGCACAAAGACAAAAACTTTATGTTTGAGGTCATCAAAACAAAAAATTATTTTACACACAAACACAACTGTGAGTAAAAATAACTGTTTTTAAAATGATAGCATAAAAATTTTTCTTTCTTGATAAATATTTCAGTTTTTAAGTTTATTCTCAATAAAGAAATGTCGTTAACATTAAAAATGTTCCAGAAGATATTGGAATTCTCAAAATATACATGATTTGTACAGTACATGTGGCAGAATCAAACTTCTGCTGACAATTTACCTTTGTTAAGATACACACGGAGAGAATGGTTTAAAACCTCGACTATAATTACCATATTTGCCTGTGTATACGTTGATACCATGTACAAACCGAGCCCCATTTCTGGGTTCAAAGTCATTGCTTTTTTACAAAATTATCATTTTAATTTATTTTTTGCCCATGTATATGGCAGTGGAGGTGAGTTATTTAGGCCAATTTTCAAGTCTTAAAACCTTGACTAAATAACAACCAATAACGGTATGAAAAACCTAGCTTCACAGATCAGAAACACTGAAACTCAGTATCCACTGCTTTCTTACTTTCTGCATCTTACTTTGAAACTATGACTGTGTGTAATAAAAATTAAAAATCACTGAACACTTTAAAAAGGATAAAACATGTACTTGCATACTTGCATATTCTGCCAAACAACATTTTCTTGAGACTTTAATTGCTTTAGATTCAATCATCATGCTTAATTTCCAAGCTTGAATTCCGAGAGTACCAGGGCATAGAAGGAACAAATGCTGTCTGGACATAGCAGTAACATAGCCAGAAGTCTTACATCAGTTAAATGAATGCAAGAACAGCTTTAATTTTGACCTCAAGACATGATACAGCTGTAAGAATTCTAATATTAATTGTAAACCACATCTGGCAACCACAGAAAAATATTTAAGAAACTCAGTGGCATCTTAGTAACCAGATGGGCCTGATGTCTGGGCCAGAGATAAAAAAAATGGACACTTTCTATCTCTCTATCCTCTGGGTTACCAAAAGCTTGAAGAAAAACGATGACTAAAAGTAATCAACATTAACTTTTTATTTTTGGTTCAATAACTGCTATCTGGCCAAACATCCATTCTGGGACATAATTTTATAATTAGTAATAACCATATTGAAATCTCTCTTGTGATATCATCAAATACAACCTAACTAGCATATTAGCTGTTTATGAAAGAAGACAACAAATAAGAGTGCATTAAAAAACACAAAGTGAATCTTGCTTGGAATATTTGATACCATCTTTTGTCAAAAAAAACCTCTAGGCACCCAACCGTGAAAACTTTGACACGAAAGTAAATATACATTTCCCGCGAAGGATGAAAGGAGAAAAGAACATTTTTCTTCATATGACATAATTATCTCCATTAGTTCTAAAGTAATCGAGATGCAGTTTTCACCACTCACTTCAAACTCACTTCACTAATCTATTATTACTATTTGCATTGATACATGAACTAAACCTTTAGCATGCTCTAGAGTAAAGTCTATCAGTGAAACCAGATAGTTTTCCAGTCAGCAATTCAAAATGGTGGTAAAATCCTGAAACTAAATCAAATTGCAAATCATAAAAACAACAAATTAACAACACACGAACACCATGAGTGCTATATATACTATCATCTCCTTTAGATGTAGAATACCACCACTTAAACCTTTAGAAACACAATTCTGCTGTAAGCCATCTTATTAGGCCATATAAAAAAAATTCCCGGTTTCTCATCAGCGCCCGCATTGGGAAATGGCCACCACATTTAATTTTTTTTTATATGCAAAAGGTCTATGAAAATCGCACTGTTTTGTGATATTTTATTTTATAAAATTTTCTCTGCAAGAAGTGTGATGAATTGTATGGTACCCTGCACTGTTGATTATTTATACTGATAAAGAGGTAGTTATATATATATTAACACTATTCTGTGTTCAAGTTTTTTGAAGGTTTTGGTTAAAGGTTTGTCGTTTGTAAATATATCAAAAAATAAAAATAAAAACCTCATGCCTCATTTACTTTTTGAAAAACTTCTGATGAAAAACCGGGAATATTTTTTTGTATGGCCTTATATGGCAGACTTGCTGAGTGGGCAAGATGAAGGGAATTCTGTGTTCTGATTGGTTGTACAAGCAGGTAAGATAGGCCCAACTGCTGGTTTTATTCTCACAAGAAAAAAATTACACATTAAGTTTTGGGCAATGGAGTAACAAAAAGGGGAAGAGGTCAACTGGTCAAAACAAAGAAAACATAAACAAGTTTCAAAAAATTTACTCCCCAACAAAAAGTGACAAATACAAAAATTAAACCACAAAGTGATATGAAGATGCGGAAGCGTTTTTGTCTCATGGAAAACCGCAGTAAAGTAAAATTCTTTGGCCATATAATAAATCCTTTATTGAACACGCTTGTTCGGTCAAGATGGCAGGACATTGGCCTCATTCTTTTTTGCATTTTCATGGATCTCGACTTCAACTCGGTCCATAATAATGCAAAAAAACAACTTGGCAAATAACCAGCCATCTTGACCTTATGCTTGTTCAACACCGCATATTTATTCACTTGTTCCATTAGCTAAAATTTGACCGGATGATTATTTCAAAAGATCTTGAAGGCTTGCCCTCCTGGCCACATTATTTATGGACGATATGGGTTGAGATTATGAAATCAGCCCTTAAATATATAGGTGCTAAGCTTCAAGTTTGTCTTTCATTCAACCTCTGTTTTCCACTGTTTGAACGTACGCTAGAATAATGGAAAATACATGTGTAGAATCAAGGACAAAATTATTCTGAAATCTTGACAGTTCATATATGACACCAATACTAAAAAATTAAGTTACTTCAAAGCTTAAGTTCACAGAGAAAATTATGTGAAACTCCAAAAACATCTTACTCGACGATCCAAAACAAACTACAGAACATTGAAAAAAAATGTCAGACAGAGCACAGCTAACATTAAAGCTTCTATACATAAAACAGTCAGTAATATATCATAAACTAAATTATAAATTGACCAGTCTTTTTCAATATTTCTCAGATTTTCTATTTTAGTTTACTTAGTTTATAATTATAACACCGCATATACAGGTGCAATACTTAAATGTACACGTAGACACTCAAAGAAAAAGGCCTACATTTACAACATAATACTTTGATAACCAAATTTATTTTCGCAACGCTCTAAGATTATTTCAAAGTTATATTTTTCAAACCCATGTTTTAAAATATACACGAATTTAAACCTAAATTAGAATTCAATTGTTATTACTGCTGAGATTGAATTAAACGAATTAAAACAACATGTCTCGGAAGGAAATTGAGGGAATAGAAGTTAGAACCGTCTTTCCGTTGCAGAGAGATCAACTGCCATACTTGTCAAAGAACGATAAAACAAATATATACTGAAACTAAACAAAACTTTCTTTCTAATAGAAATTCTACGTTTCAATATGTAACAAACTCAATTTTATGAAGCATTTCACAGGGTCATTACTTATTTATTGGTGAAACATATGACCAATTCTCACGGTTTTTGAAAGCGGCTACTCGATCGTTTCAACCTGCCAAGAACTTCAGTCAGTACACTTATAATAAAATTTTTCCTACCTCTTATTCCGAAACCCGAGTAGCCTTCAGTCGATCTTCTTTCGTTAACTCCGAAAAAATACTTTGCGAACTCCATATTTTCAGAAGATATCGCTAGTAAACGATTCTAGTAAGTTCACAACATTTCAACCACTGTCAACATGGCGGTACCGAATTCAAATACTTCCGTGACGTCATGGGAAGTAGCCAATTAGGTCACGCTATGGTGGTTTTTGTAACCAAACACATCAGCTGATTTCAACTCGAGTCGTCAAACCAGACCAATTTTTTCCGTCAACGTCAATGTGACGGAGAGGAAACAAAACTAAAAACCAATTAAATACCGGTAAGGCCAAGCATAATTACAGTAAAAAAACACTTCGCTACAACTAAGATTAAAATAAATCAAGTGTCCGTTGCTCTTGAATAAATGAGAGGCTATATCTTTCCTGTTATGTGCTATGTGTATTGTTTCACAATTGGTGAAAAAAAAAAATTACCACGACGAGAAAAAATATAAAAGTTAATACAAGTTTCAATCTTTTTTGTTGTTTTCTAAAAAAAATATGAATTTACAACAATTTATACAGCTTAATCCGGATGAAATGGAAAAAACATAAACCCAGTACTTAAAGAATTTATAAAATAAGTTTACAAGATACTGCATGCTGCATATAAACGTAAAGCTTAAAGAGTCTGCCAATGAATTATTCAAATTGGAATACTCGCTCTAAACCAACGGACTGTTTTCTGCGTCATTCTTCAAAGTTGAAATTAAAGACTTAAAACTATGAAGTACGGTCATTTGTTGTCTCTGCAATATATCTCATTTCTGATTGGATAACTGACCCCTTGCATGCGACGTCACACCTGGGGGTCAGGGCAATGAAAATAATTTAAGTACAAAAGGTTATGCATTCCCCTGAGAATACCAATCTTTTGTTTGGTCCCCCAGATAGGTGTTAGTACAAGGGGTCTTTAGAGTGCGGGTAAAGGGTGCAATACCAAGGTTGTTATGAAAACACCAGTATGCGCCAAATTTCAAAACAAAAGCAGAATGGCTGCCAGTTGTTTTACTTTATTAGCCAAAACGCAAACACATTCGATTGTTTTACCTCACTAAGTTCGGCACATATGAAGTTCAATGTTTTCGGACCGAAAATACTAAACTCAGTTAATTGCTTTCACAATTTAGAGCGACTTTGGCCTTGGATGATTCTTTGCTTTTGAACAAACTGGACGAGAAGCTGTTACAAAAATTACTATTATATCAGCCAATGACATTAGCTGTCTTTCTTCTAAGATACAATCGATAATTAATAAATCTATTTTAAATACTTTAACTGTTACTAGGCGACGGAATGTTCTTCACTGCAAGTTTGTGACAAAAGTCCGCCGTTACTTAGTTACTGCCTGAATAAAGAAGATCATAGCAAAACCTGTGGCTCTGTCTTACTAGCCTCGTCTGGAGGGACACACTCTTTTGAAACAGTTTGATGATTTTTTAACTTAGACACCGTAAATACTAAAACGAAACTGACGTTCTGGACTATAGTCCTTCGTCGGAGTCTTTTGAAAGTTTAACGCAAGGACGAGGCTAGAAAATTTGAATATAGACAAATGAATACTAAATCGCCGAAGGCGACGTGATTATCGGCGAATAGTCACCGAGACGAAGTCGAATTAGTAAAATTACAAATTGTTTTAGGAAATAAGACACATTTAAAACGAGGAAAAAATTTATTTCAAGCGAAAGCGCGCCGGCATTCATTTTGGATAATCGCTGGAGGTGACTATCGTGTGATAGTCTGAGTTTG
>JAODFW021618987.1:0-13446 GCA_027575235.2 Palythoa mutuki
ACACAACACAACACAACACAACACAACACAACACAACACAACACAACACAACACAACACAACACAACACAACACAATGCAATGCAATGGAAAAGGGGAGAGATTAAAGCATTGATTAAGAATGCCAGAAACCGCCTTCTTTACCCTAACATTTACTCAGTGAAATCCACGGTTATATTTATATTTTCGCCGTATAATTGAATCTCTACTTATTGCAAAATTCCGTCCTAATTTGAATAAACAAGTTCAAGCCTTCTCTTTGTCTTTATTCTCCTCGGGGATAACTTAACTGTACATAAACTGCGTTGTTCCGGAAAATTTTTAATTGAACCTGAAGATGACTTAAAGAGTTGAAAAACGTTTGTTTTAAACATTTTAACTTTTAAACTTTTATGCCATTTTAATATATATTTATATAGTTTCTGTGGGTTTTAGATCACTGGATAAAACTTAACTCGGCCCCTGTGTGCTTCGAAGGAAAGAACAGCAAATATGGCAGTTTCATTCCAGTGGCAGGAGGCTTTGTTTTATCTGTGAAGTTGACCCACGTCTCTGGTCAGATTAATTGCGGTGTCATTAACGGTCAGAGAGCTCCATACGATAGCAACTGGGGCTGTCACAACTGGCCTGGTCTTCAAGCAACTCCGCTCAACGTTCTTTTAACTAATTCAAGTAACGCAGTCCTATTCCCAAAAACTTTTCAGCACCCCACTGGTGGATGGTACAGTTTAAGTGGCTACAATTCTAGATCGAAAGACCTGGTATTTCCTGCGCTCGCTAACCCTCTTCGTATTAGCCCCCAGTCCACACTCCGTTTGTGGTACGGAGAAGACCTGAAAGACTCGTACGAGTCTGACAATGAAGGGAGGGTGTGTGCCGATCTCTATGGATTTTTCAGCTGGGTAAAAGTCAACCCAGCACCAGTATGCTTTGGTGGAAAAGGGGACGCTTTTGGCACCTTTAAGCCTATGGTAGATCAATACTTGCTAAATGTGAAGTTAGTTCATATATCAGGTCAAATTCGTTGTGGTACGATAGGGGGACAGGGAGCCCCGTATGACAGTAACTGGGGATGCCACAACTGGCCAGGGCTTGAGTCTACCCCTCTGAACACTGTGATCACAGACTCAAGGAACACTATTATATTCCCTAAAACTGTCCAAAGACCTGACGGTCTGTGGTATGGATTGGACCATCATAATGCACGTTCACAAAGCCTCGTGTTTCCTTTTCTGGATAACCCCATTCACGTTAGCCCCCAATCCTCTCTCCGGCTGTGGTACGGAGAAGATCTAAAGAAATGGTACGAACAAGACAACTTTGGAAGAGTTTGTGCCGACGTTTATGGCTCTTTGGATTGGTTAAAGCTCAACGCTGCTCCGGTGTGCTTTGAAGGAAAAAACGGCTTGTACGGTAGTTTTAAACCAGACATCCAGGCCATTTTACTGTCTATTAAACTGGTTCATAAGTCAGGGAAGATCCGTTGCGGAACCATTGGAGAGCGAGGTACACCCTACGATAGCAACTGGGGTTGTCATGGTTGGCCTGGGCTTGAGGACAAACCGCTGAACACAATTATCACAGACGGCAACAACAATATTGTTTTGCCAAAGAATGTCCAGCATCCTCAAGGCCTTTGGTACAGATTGGATGGATACAACTCCAGATCCCCCAATCTTATTTTCAAGTTTGACAATCCCCTCCACGTTCGACCGCAATCTTCCTATCGTATTTGGTATGGAGAAGATTTAAGGGGCTGGTACGAGGGAGACAATGTTGGCAGAATTTGTGTTGATGTGTATGGTGCTTTTAGTTAGATTAAGAAAAGCTGCCGAGAAATAAACGGCTGATGTTTTGATTTGTTTTTGAAGTACAGCACAGTTTTCAAATTGTATTCGAAAGATACAAAAAGCAATAAAAACATGTAGTGAGTATTTTTGTCCCTTTCTTCAATAGGCCATTTCCGAATTACGGGTGTCCACTACCAACAAACAAAAACATCAAGTCGAGGCCAAGTGCTAAAAAGTACAGCAAATGTATGAAACGTTAGCACTTAGCCTCGACTTGAAGGTTTTGTTTGTGAGCAGTGGAGCGTGATTCGGATGTGGCCACCATGTTATGTTTCTTAACAATTTAGTGCAAAAAATATATTAAGAGATTATTAACCGAGCGCGAGGTCTGTGTGGAAACTTATCACCCCGAGGTCTTGACAGTACGGACCGAGCACAGCGAGGTTCGTACAAAAAAGATCGAGGTCTCGTTTATTATATGACTTTTTTATTACTTCCCGTAATTTATCACATGCCTACGTCCACGGATATCATGGCCGGCCATGGGAACTATCCGACAGTTTTCGGATATCATTGGAAAGCTTCGAAAATGTTTAAAAACTGTTTCTTATAAATGTTTGGATTTTTGAAAATTTTCTGAAATCTTCGGAAGTGTTCGGAAATTTTCGGGAAATTTCGGAAGTACTTTAAAATTGTTTTTAAGTAATTTTGCGAATTTTGAAAATTTTGTGAAAATCAACATCCGGTCCGAATAGGCGCGTATACGGCCCGTGAGCCGAATATGCATTTTGAGAGACGACGCGTGAACCAATCAGAGTGCAGGAAATTGCAAGGCCATATAATAATTACTGATATTTACATGGGATAAGAAAACTATAAACTTTTTCGTTAGAAGTGAAAATGATCTTAGTTTTTATCGCTGCCTAATCATAAGTTCGGTTTATCAATTGTAGCGATTTCAACTTTGGATCAGTTATTTTGTTTTGAAGATATGATAAGTTTTCCAGTTTATACGAGCTATTCCGTATAATTTTCGGCAAGGTTAGAGATAAACCGAACCCGTCACACAAAGGCGGAATTCATAAATGCTCCAAGGAAGACTTCGTGTCACGAAAAGTTGCAACGATTAAGAGAAACGTTTTGCGACTTATGCCAACTTCAGGTGATTTTAGGCGATTTAAGAAAATTTTGTTGAGAAAGAAGACTGCGACTTTGAGCGACTTCAGGCGATTTAAGATAAATTTTTGATTTAATGCGACCTAAAGTGATTTAAGCGAAAACTATTCTTATTTTGAAGTTAGCACGGTGGCTTGAGGCGATTTAAGGCAACTTTATGATCCATAGTATGGTTTTGTTGAATCGGCTGAACAAAGAAACTTCTGATATTGAGTTGAAGCGAAATAATATTTCTGGATATATTCAAACTAGTGACCAATAACTTCAGTACCCAGTGTCTTGAATGAGATTTCATTTTCTGTATTTTGTAGACGAAAAATAAATGATTTCCAGCCTTGCAATATTTCTATTTTAAACCGCGTAAACTGAATCGTGTACCATTGCTAATCGGATACAGTTTAGACCCTGTGCGTTTGTTTTTGAAAATGCGTTTAGACCTTCTGTCCACACTAAAACGCAAAGCGGTTTTGGCAAAGCCGCATCAATGTGAAAACATTCTCGAAAGTGGATCCAAATGAAAACGCATACGCATCGTCTTCATGTGGATTGTAGTGACATAATTCGTATCACGTGAGTGGTACCCAGCCTTCGCGTTTATGTGAAATCAAACACAGCTTCTCTTTTAAGGATGAGAACTTTGTTAATTTATGTCACACATATCATCCAGTACAGGGTTTTCGAGCATTTTTGTGTGGACAGTTGAAAACGGTATAAAAACGGTAGTGTGAACACGGATCAATCGATGAGTTTTCGAAGCCAAATGTAAACGCATCCGAGTGTGGAAATAATATTATTGTGAAAACATTCCTTGGTGAATAATTATTTTCCTTTGATTGACCATGTCACTCGCTAAGCTTATCTTCGACAACATTTATATTCGATATATTGACAGAATTTTCAAAACTATCCGAGTCGACCCGTATTGTACAAATGTGATGTGAGTAAAAGGAGGACCGATCATTGCATATTCTCAAAACTGTTTTCTTTATGTAAACCAGTACTGAGAACTAAAAAGTTGTACGTTTTTCCGAGAATACCATCTTCATGTCAGAGATGAAAAGAACGGTTAATTAAATAAAACGGCAAGTACAGTTTATTTAAATTGGTATACTCGCAATCTTTCCAAATGATTCGGCAGTCATATGCTCAAAAACCCTAAATTTATCATGGGCTTCTCGCTCTACTCGCTAACGTTGCAATGGTTAGGTTTCTTCAGACAAAATCTATTCCTCTATTTCACCCGCAAAAAGAACAAAAAAATTTGGTTGGGGATTTCAACCTCAAAATAGCTTCTTTGATTTCAAAAACAGATCTGCCTTATCAGTGTTTACTGGCAAAAAATCAAGGGTTTTAGCGTACATACACATATGTTTAGTTTTTCAGTGCTTTGATTGTATCATGTTTAGCGCAAACTGATTATGTAAAATCTTCAAGTTCAAGTTTTAGACTTCATTGTTAATGTAGATGAAATTAAAATAAAAATAGTGCACTTTAGAATAGAAAAAATATTTCGAAAACAGGTGTAGAACATATGAGTATCGTCGCAACACAAGAGAAATCGAACTGCATTCACCATTATAGAGTTAATTGTCTTTTATGATGTCTCTTCCGTTGTTATCAGGTCTGTAAAATGTCTAAATTGTAAACAGCCCAATTAACTTCAGTAACGGAAACGGCTTTGATTTAGCAAAAGAAAACTAATGTAAGGAACAACTGACTACCATAAAAAAACTTGTTCGACTTTCACACCATTTTGAAAGAAAGAAGACGATAAAAGATTTCGAAAACAAAGTTTAAATTACGACTAAATACTAAACTAACTTTGTTCTTACTTAAACCATTCTATTATTTGTAGAGCACTTAAGGCACAATTAATTGTCGTTTAAATGCGCGTTTTTCTTGTTTAAGTACTTACCATACTAAATAGTATGGAACTTGATTTTCATGGTGTTTTTAAATAAGTTGTCATTCAGTAAAATTTTTCAGCGGTCAGAAAAGGTTTTATACTCGTCGTCCCGATAAACCTGTTGCAAATATACTTAACTGTTGATATAACTAACATGTCAAAAAGTAGCAACTGCTCATTTTGCATCGAGGGCCGTTTTATAGTTTTTCTGTTTTACTAATGAACATTGGACGTTTCAATTAGTGACACTGAATTGACAGAAAAACTTGGAGTACGAAAATGTATAACTACACCGACATTAACTACAACTCTCTCAATCTGTGTAGCTGTGCTGCTTTCGTGTGGCTCTCATTAAACAAACTAGTTCTAACTCGTGATTTTGAAAAAACTTTGTCAACAATATTCAGCCACAAAGACTGTCGTTGAGGTATAACAATTAGGATTTATCCCCTCGGGAAAATATTTACCCACAGCTGCTTTTTAACTGGTTTGTGATACAGTTTTAAAATATTTGCTATGTCATTATTGAATTGTTATTTAGATATATTTTGTGAGAAACTAAAGTTGCTTGCGTGGCTGTTTTGAAAACAAGCACAGTCTTTAGAAAAACAGTGACAATAGTTTTATTGTTTCCTGGTTTAATGTAAATGTATAATTAAATAGGTTTGCTGTTATTGCAAGCATTTTAATGACCACGTCTTGCCACGACAAAAGCTACAGCCATGCATAAATGCTTCCCCAACTTGGAACACACGCAAACACGTCAGCTTTTTAATAAAATCTTTTTTTTAGATTTATGGAAATTGAAACAGTTCGGCTTTGTTTAAAGTAAACTCATATGGATTTTAGAATAAATAACTCGTATAGACAACTATAAACAGATCAATCAAGTATTGAATTTAACGCTACATCTGCCTCGCATGACAATTGTACACACACACACAGTTTAGGTATCCTGCTGATGAACAGCAATTGTTTTGCTATTTATTTTCGGCGAGATATATAGTGTATGTCTGTTCACATATCAATTTGTAAGCTAAACTTTAAAAGTTTGCGACGAGGAATTATTCTTTGAAAGTTCTTTTTACATAATTTCCTGTATTAAAATATCTACTTTTAGTGGCAACGTAGAATTATTCTCTTCTGATTTTCTTTGCAAACAATCTTAAATACTGAATCAATATACAAGATCCGAGAACAAAAAGAATTATTAAATCCATAAAGGTAAAACTCTTTAACTTAAGTCTTTTAAGACATTTTTAAGAAAAAAACACCAGAGAATGATAAATATTCTTTCAGGAATTTGCCATTATTAAATTTTATATCTACTGGAAATAATGCTTTTCCACGTTCTTGATAATTGTTTTATCTGTTTTTAGACTAGTTATACGCAGTGTGCAATTAAATAGTTTGTAAATTGATTTGTAGAGATATATTTGATATATATATTTACATATGGTCTTAATATTTTTATGCTCTCGTTTTATTATTGTAGACAAGAACAATTGATTTGGGGGCTCGTTTTATAGTTCGTGGTATGAATAAGGCCGTTGGAACGGTCGTGATTGTAAGATCTTTCGGATTTTGTCTTTATGTTCTCACATGACACGATTGTACGCCTAAAATTAGCCTGATCGCCAAGATCTAGAAAGAACTTACCAAAACTGTTTATCATAAACAGATGCAAACAAAGCAATCATTTTCGTGATCTGAAAAGAATGGTTTATTTATGTTAAAACCTCTTTTTATTGTCTTATAGATATATCTCCCCTTCGATAACTGATAAAGCGTTGTTTCACCCCAGAACAAACAAATCGGCTTCTCTTTTAGGCCGTTAAATATCAGCTATCGTTTAAATAGTCCTTTGAAATTCCTTTTTAATAAATAGCATTTTGTCGGTAAAGGTTATATGCGGTCGCGCACAGACGATAGCCATAGATGGCACCGCGAGGCATACTCTACGGATGATGGCACCCAAGTTTAGCCGCCTAGTTATCTTAGGCTTTACATAACACTCTTTACTAAATATCTTCTTTTGAAACAAGTAAACTTGTTTTTTTCTACGGAAATGTTGCCTTACGTTAGTCAACATTTATTAGTTTGATACTGCCGGACTAATATATAGTATATTTTCCTGCAGCGCTCTAAATCTAATCATACCATAAATGAGTAAACCTTAGTATATTATATAATTATTTGGTAATCTTATTTTTAGATACTTTTTATCTGGGTTTCAAGATCTAAGTTAGTGGCTTTAAATCACCCAGTATATTATATAATTATTTGGTGATCTTATTTCTAATCTCATTTCTTTTTTACCTGGGTTTCAGTTTAACCATTAAATCCATTATTTGCTTAGTAATTGTATATTTTCAACAAGATACTGAGATTTATTTTACTAAACGTCAATGTTCTGAAATCTTTTGCCAAGATTCCTCGATCCCTCCAAATTATCTTTATGAAAATAATCTGTAAAATGCGAACACGAAAACAATGCTTATAATAACATAAATCCGGAATTTCATATGGTACTTTTTGCGTATTTGATGATTTAAAAGGATTCGTCCGCAAAAGCAAAAATGAAACCCTCCATTGCTCGTATTTCTCATTACAACAGCAGTAGCCAGCGGTAATCTATGTAATATAGCTAAAGTCAGTACTGCTAAAACACTGTGTTCGCGATCTTCATGAACTGCTCAATGTATTTGTAAACTTTGAAACCTACGAAATGAGATCAGAAGGCTACACTGATAACAATTTAAACCAGCCAAAGTTATAGCCCCTTCAACCGCTTTTAATAACTACTCCACAAGTGCTTGAGATGCAAGTATACGTCAAATGTGAATAATGGCAGTTGTCATAATTCACGTTGAGGTAATTTGTTCCTCCGTCGCAGTCAACGAAGACCAAGGACATCACGGATTCTGGTTATAAAGCGTGGGGTGTTTATGATGGATGTGACTTATTCGTTCGTAATGAGAGCCGGCTTTAGACTTTCTTAGCTGGCATTTACGTTATGCGCCGGTATGCAACCCTGTTGTTCTGGAAGAGGTCGGCGCCTTTGCTGATTTAGCGTCATTGATTTAGCGCTTGAGGCGCTGATTATTGTAAGAGGTAGAAACGGTTTCCACTTTTTGCAGCGTTTCAGTATTTTGCAATTCACAACACTCCCGGAGAAGTGAGTCTTAGAAAGTTTCCGTTTAATTCTCGAGCGTATGCCTAATTATTTTTTGCTTTTCACAGGGTATTTGAATTATATTTTTATGCAACGAAATAGATGTAAACATCACGGCACAAAACTGTTCAGTATCTCCGGTTTGTTTCAAAGAACTATTAAGTGACTAGCGATTTGCACCGCGGCTGCTTTCTTCCGAGTATAAAACGGCCTCACATCACGGCAGGTCACGTCACGTCACATCACATCACATCACATGACACTACACTACACTTCACTGCACCACATTACATCACATTACATTACATCACATCACATCACATCACATCACATCACATTATATTACATTACATTACTTTACCTTACATTATCTTACATTACCTTACATTACATTACATTTACCTCACATTACATTACATTAATATTCATTACATTACTTTACCTAACATTATCTTACATTACATTACCTTACCTTACCTAACATTACATTACATTATATTACAATACATTACTTTACCTTAACTATCTTAACTTTATATTACCTTACCTTACATTACCTTACATTGCAAATATGCAAGTCTAGGGAAAAAATAATACACTGCGAATATATATTTTAAACATATTTTTGACTTATTTTCGTTTTCTGTTGAGGTACCCTCTGTAAATCACTTTGTGGCGTGGGTCTTCCCTTATTTTAAAAAAATAGTCTAAATTGCGAGAATAATATCTTCAAATTTGGTTTAAGGAATATAAGGGACTGGTCATAACGTTCAGGGGGAATTTGGGATGGTCACATATTTTTCAGCTTATCGAAATGGGTCGGTTGGCTAGAAAATTGAACTTCAAGGAGGGTGGGTCATGATAAAACGAATTAAGTCATTGTGTGGTATACATTAATTTATACTTTTCCAGCAACTGAACAAAATATATATAGATCAACATAAATAATTTAATTTAAAACAATTATCATCATCATCATTATCATCAGAACTTTGTGACTCCACCGCCTCAAAACCTATAGGAACAACAATTTTCTTTAAACAGTTTTCATCTTAGATAATGACTCAGTTGTGAATTAAGTTCTCTTCTTGTTTAAGAATTATCTTTGTTCGGTTTAATTTACTGAGCTCATTAGCATTCATATCTGCTACTTCAATCTTTTTTTCTACACAAAATTTGATTTAGCAGTTATTCACAGTTCTTTGTCTTGCGATCGAGCATCCTCTTCTTTTTAAAACTTGATTTTATTTTCTTTCTGCTTTCAGTGAGTTTCTTTTCTTTGAGGTATATGATTCTCTTAGCAAATGGAAACATCTGTTAATGCTTCTTTTGCACGTCATCAGGCTCATTTTGCAATTTTTCTAATCAAATCAACTAAAGAGTGAATTATTGTTTAGGGTGGGTCATATAAAGTTTTGCTTTTGAAACTGGGATGGGTCATCATTTGTCAACTATATTTTGTGATCAGTCAACATAAAGAATGCCTATTTAGTTCTAGTTTTTACCTTACATCCCCCTCATTGATACTTTATGACTAGCCCCTAATGAAATCTTTGAAGCAGCCTCCGAAGTAAATATCTGTTGTCATTGTTCTGACTCTTAGTAACATCTTCAGACGTGCAGCATTGCACGTGTCCGACTAAATGCGATTAAGACTGCAACAACACCTGCGTCAAGTTGTGCACCCGCTCGTTGTTGTCGCTAGGAAACAGAACGTGAAAAGACCTTTCTTTCGGATTTCTCGGGACGACCAGGCCGTTATAATAAAAACGTTCTCAATATTTGTTTACCTTCAAGGTGGAACTTTTACTCTTTTATGCTCACAAAGCTGAAGGCGGAGAAAACAAAACCTTAATGGCCCGCAGAAAGAATTAAAGAGCCAATCAAAAATTAATTTTTTTTGAGACGTCGTCGTTGGCGGTTGCCGTCGGTCGAAGTTTCTTTTAAAAATTCCCCAATGAGTTATGAACAGTGGCTGAAGTTTCTTGTCAATGGTGGTCAAGCGAATCTTTTTGTTGTTCTTTCAAACTTTCATCGTTCCGGACCTTTTGAAAGTTGTCAGTTTATAGACATAGTTACAATTGTAATTCAACGTCCGTCAGGTTCTGCACTATGACAATGGGTTCTGTTCTGAAAATATTTTATCAGTCACGACCAGGCTAGTAATGATAAAAGAATAAAACAACTAAAACCAATATCAACCGCTAGAGAAACTGTCGATCGTTCAATTAATTGGCTGTTTTGCGGACCGAAACTGTCAGCTGAATAGAAATATAGTAACAGTGTTTAAAAAAAGACATTAAAGACAAATATATCTATAGTCTACGTGCAAAAGTAACCCATGATTAGCTGCAGGAGTTACGCTGTCGGAATATGAACATGTTAGTTCAGTACTACAAATATAAAGCATTCAAATTATTTTCAGAATTTTGAAGAACCGAGTGCTAGTGAGGAATAACTAAACATTATCAAAAACACATGCGTCTATAAAATTACCGTCATGGGTGGTATTAGACAAATATTTGTTTTCTTTACTTTTTTGTCGCAGACTTTCACTTAGAAATTTGCGCGCATTATCATCAGATAGGATTGTTTAATTATTGTTGCAGTTTTGAGATACTGAAGTTTTGGAACATTAGTTTTCAAAACAGTTTGTTTACGTTTTAGCTCTTAACACAAGTTGACTTCAACCACAGGTGTGTTCTAAGCATTTTGAGAACCCCTTATCGTTTGCAGATATCGCATACCGCAGCTGCAGATCTTTGATATAAGTAGGTGTTAAACGAAAGTATTTAGCGAAACAAGAGAAGTACAAATGAGAATTTTTGCCGGAACTCCAACCGTGAAACTCCTGATGTTATTGGTGATAAAAAAAATGATTTCACTGTTGAAGTGAAGAAATATCGAACAGCGGGAGAGGTTGGTTGGCTTGTTGGTTTTCTATACATACTTTAAAATATAAAACTTTTTTTAAAAAAAGGCGTTTTGTGCTTTTACTTTGACCTGAGGAATATTCTAGACCTATATAGTTGTTTTAATTTGTTCTTCATCGGTATAAATGACTCTTATTGACATACTTGCTACATTGAAAAGTTGGGGAATGAATGACAGATATTTCTGGTTTGATTTCTTTAAATCGCTTTTCTTCCTTTGAAAATATGCTTGAGGCAACATAGATCCAAGCGTAATTTAAGCTATTCAGTCTAAACTGGAATAAACTGATGTCTAATAAATAAAGGCAAAGCGAAAAAGGAAGCCAATATATATATATTGTTTTATATAAAAAGAAAATCGTTTTAAACCGCATTTTTAAATAATAAGACACTAGTAGAAGAAGGAGAACCAGAAATTTTGGTTTTTATTCTTTAAGAATGAACTAGTATTTTAAGCGGAATTATTTAGATATACTGTAACAACGCAAGTTTAAATATGAACCATTAAAAATTTTCTGAAATGGGGCACACTATCACACCCAAGAGTTTGTTTCCAAGCAACATTTTTAAAAAAATATTTTAATGTAAGTATTTTGCATGTCACATCGTACTGTTTTCGATTAATTTAAAGTCTGAACTAATGACTGAAGTAAAATCTGTTTACCCTAGACAAACTTGGTGACTACTGAATTTTGACATTTTGGTTGCGTTTCGCCATTTTACTAAATAGAGAAACCTGCCAGTTGTAAATTGATCAACCAGCTTCCGACAATTAGTACCTGAGCTCATATCGAACCACCATTATGCCATAATATTTATTAATCCGTTCAGCGTTACTGTAAGGATATGAAATAGTTTATTACAACGGAATCGATTATCGTAACGAAGAAACTATTTGAAATAGTTTTTTGACCTGACGTTTTTCAGCTGGTTATATCGTGTTCGACGACTACCTTAACATCATCGATTGGTAAGACGTTTATTATAAATTCTAAAAATGCTAAAATTACCCCGAATAGCAAGACTAGAAGTCTGTTGTATCATAGCTGTAAATTCAAATAGTACTGGTCTTTTAGAGATACATATCAGACCAGCCTTACCTCGCGCAACTGAATCAATTCATCTCAAAAAAAATAACGGAAAAAAAAGCTATGGACGGTCAAACTTTTCAACCTATGGTCATTTTCCTCAAACCCTGTTTTGCATAATACAGGCTGCATTAATTGCCGTAGTACAAAACATGTTTAGAGAAAAGAATTATATTAAAACATCTCTTTTTAAAACAACCTTTACATTTTATCAGTATTAATAAATTTATTCTTTATGACAAAATGCCTGTTTGACTGAGTGGGATTTTTTAGCTGCACGAAGACTAACAAATTGAATTTTGACATAATCGATATGAATTCCATCTTGGTATCCGTGTCGCTATGGAATCATAGCTACACGTCGCCAACTCCTCACTCGAGAAACATCGCCAACAAACTAAATTATCAATCACACTTGCTTGTGTCTCACGCAATTTAAGATAATTGCCTTAATATATTTTTCTTGTAACAGAAGCCAATTTGCACCTTCAAACTCAATGGAAAAGAAAAATGTTATTTTACAAGAAACTAAGACACCAACTTGATTTTTCAGAATTTAAAGTAGAATGGCGTTTAAAATGTGTGAAATAAACTGTAAAATGTTATAATTACCAGCTTTAAAAGCCACTGTAATGTCTAAAAAGTGTTTTTATATAGAAACCAATTTTATTAAGAACTTTTTTTACATTTCTTATTGATGTAACGCAGAAAAGATCCGATAGACGATATTTGAAGTTCAATGGATTTGAATAGCAAAAAAAAAAATTAAAAATTTAGAAGCACGCCTCATCAGTAACAATATAAAGTCTAACGAAGATTGTTGGCGAATTTTGTTCCCAGCAATAAAAAGGTTTTCAAAACTAGTAGAGATGAATCGAAAGTGAGCAAAAGCACTTCTCCAGTATCTACATCATACTCGAGCTACCAACACATCTACAAACAACTACCATTAAAAGCAGTAATATAACTTCATAAACTCTCTTTACAATTCATTTTATTTTTCATCTATGTAAGGAATAGATATTTGAAATATTGAAATCACAAGATAACTGTTATCTAATTCTATACAAGTTGAACATTTTGTCAAGACATAATTTAGCTTTTAGTACGACGGACGTTGTGTATTTAAGTAAACCATCGGTAAAAGTATCAACCTTAAAGTACAGATTCGTTTGGCAAAATGAGTTTCCGTTATTTTACAGGGCAATATATAATCATTTCACTTTGTTTTTTCAAACTGGATCCGAATCGCTTGAAAATTGAGCGAAATATGGCATACGAATGTAATAATTCCTCGCGATTGCAGTATTAGCAAAGAATCACTCACTAAAGTTAGCGATGAAATTTAACTGCACGAAAAATCCATGCAATGAATATTT
>JAODFW021619970.1:0-13441 GCA_027575235.2 Palythoa mutuki
TTGAGGCGGCGGCTGGCAAGAAACAGCTTTTTGATTCAAACAAAAATATACTAACAGTAGTTCGTCTTTATGGATATCGATATCTTTACTTAAAAATTTTCAACTTATGGAAAACCAGTCAAAACCGAATGAAGATTTTGAATCGGCGGTCTGCAAAAAATTTTATAACGGTCAAGGGTCATTTTAACGAGACATCAAACTTCACAGATAATTCAATAAAAATTTTGTAGCTGTAGATTTTATTGAACTATATTATATAATATTTCGAATACAACTATTCGGATAATGTATTTTCTTACAATTTTTTTTTTAAAAATTTAAAAGTCAGTTAATAAAGACAAGTGAGCAGCACATGGACTGTAATCTGTAAAACTTTTATTCTCCTATGCGTTTCATCTGTGTTCGAACAGACTATTTCACCTCGCCTCCCCGGGGTCATAAAACTTCATGTAAACACAGGTAAATTTTCACCACGGTCAAGCGGGTTACCCCGGCCCCCCGTGGTACCTCACCTCCATGTAAACAGGCCCTTATAACGGGCTGTTTTAAAAACACTTGAGAAATTATTGAGTAGCACGCAAATCATGTGGGCTTTTCTTTAGAACTGAAAAAGTAATCACATTATGTCAGATTTAGAATAAATGAAAAGATAGGTTGAAAGGAAAATACACGCATTTTTTATAAGAACTAGAAAATTTTTGTGGGGGTTAATTATTGTTCTTAACCGTTTAGCAAAAATTGAGCCTCCGATTGTTCTCAAAGTCAAATTTTTCTTGTTTCTACACCGTTAATAACCATATAAAAAGCATTGAGAATTCAAAGTCTCTTCTCGTCCTTTTAAGCCATGTTTGACGTAATTTGCTGTATGAATAAAAAATGATAATAAATATTTTGTTTGCAATCAATTGTTCTAATTGCGTTGTTCTTAAATTCACGGCAAATTTGAGCCTTAACTTTTTTCGCTGGGAATGAGTTAACGGCGGATAAGAGTTGACGTGGAAAGGTTAAGTTACGTTTTGTATTTAGTTTGGACGTTTTAAAGTTGATGAAAAGAGTCAAATACAGGTTTCGTGCCAGTAAACACTAGAATTTAAACTCCGCCCCCTAGCCCTGTGCCAGAACCTTCTTTCTGGTTAATATCTGTATTATATTGCACGCACCCAGTTTCACTACAATTCGTACTTACGTATATCTATCTCACTAAAAATCAAGCATTCATGCAATATAACCGGTTGATTATCAGTGTTCTTTTGGGATAATGAATAAAAAATATTTTATTGTAACTGTAAGTTATATATTTATGTGATATCTATTGGAAATGTTTTTTTAAACATGCAATTACGCGCGTGACAACTGTGGCATTCGTGACTCTTGAATAAATTTCAAAAACCCATGGCACGTATATTCTGCCGCGTCTGTGTCCGCACGTTCTTTACCAAAAAAACTGACACATGGTTTTAGGTTGCGCAAGCAAGGAGGACACGCGCTTTGGTTTTTCAAGTATTTTGCAGCTTCTCCCATTGAGGTCATTTCCTTGTTTCGCCCTCATTTTTACCCACAGAGCAAAGCAATTAAGTGTTCATTCTCCTACGCAACATGTCTACGGAAATAATAATTACTTTCACTCTCTGCAGTTTTCAGTCTCTGGTCCATATTGATATTTGTCAGTCATTAAAACTGATTCGAATAAAAACAACTATTGGGCGAATTTCAGAACTTGTAACTGGTAAACTTCGCTAAGGTTTTATTCTTTCATTTTTATTGGCTCGATTAATTACTTATCAAAACAAACTTATAATTGGACGCTGAATTTAAAATAAAATTTACGCTGAATAACAAGTTTAAGAACTGATCTTTTAACCTAGTTAAGTAATTTCGTAACTCCATGAAAATGGAACAATATAGTGGTTCCGAGACGTTGGTTATTCAACGTAATTTTTATTTTAAATCTCATTAAATACGTCCACTAAAACGTTAAAAAAAATCGCAGTTCAAATTCAATGTCAGACCAGATAAAAATAATATTTGTTTTGCGTCCCTGTCCGACCTGAGAAATGGCCACGACCGCGATCTATTTTTTTCTTTATTGTAAGGTCAACCCCACTTATTATTATATTTCAGTCGTTCAACCGCCCAAAATTTTTTAAATTTGCAAAAAACAAAGTAGAAACAGTTATTAATTAAATAATTAATGTATCATAACATATGCTGATACGAGCTGATTTCATTTTATGGCCCAAGTAAATAATATTTTTTGTACGCAACATGTTCAAGAGAATACATCAATTTTTTTCTGGCCTTTTAGCTGAAGTGTATTGTTAAGTTGAAGTTTAATTTATATAACATATGACACAACCTAGTCAATATTCTGGGAGAAGGAATACCAAACAGGAAACAGTTATGGCAAAATCGGATTAAAAATATAATTTGTTTGTTACATCTGGTAAGAATTTTAAACTTATTTTTATAGATATGATATAGTTTGACGTGATGGTCAAGGATGTTTTTCTTCCTTTCAGGATAAACAACCTCAAAGACAAAATTTTGAGGCTGGTTGAGAAATGAATAATCTTGAAAAGAGGGTGGAGCATAAATTGAGCTGAGCAATGTCTATTTCTAGCAACATTACAGTCACTCAATATTTTAAGGTTTCGAAACTGTTATTGTTCGTTAAATAGCTTAACAAAACAGCTTAAGGCATAAAATATTTGTAACGACATCTTCGCCGATGTATGTGGGTTGCTTCACAACAATTCAAAATTCAAACACCGAGGACAAAAGATTTTCCTTTCTTATTTGTCTGTATGTTTTTTAAAAAACACATATTCTTATTACAGGAGTTTAGAAACAACATTTTTGAAGCATGAGCCATAAATTGGAAATTTCAGTGAACGTTAACGGATATCGAAACGTTTGACATCAAAGACTTCGTATAAAAAACATCTGTAACTTGAGGTTAAATAACTTTACATCGTGCTGAAAAACATGATTGTGGATATTTACAGCAATTTGCATTATCCATGAACATATTAAGCGAATTTTTCTTCGCTAAACACTGAAGCTATAACTTTAAGAAATTGTGAAAAATGTATTGCAGAGCGATATCTCCAAAACATACTCGAAAAAAACGTGTTTTAAAATGCCCCAAGGCCAAGGGTTGTTTAGGTCGCTTTGATAATTTTCAAGCAATTTCAACAACTTTTAGTTTTATCCTGCCGCTACTCAATGACCTGAAATTAGCTACACAGAACTTTAAGCGCCACTTATTGACCGCCTCGAACTTGTTCCAAATCATAAGCGCTAGCAAATATTAATTAGATTAAGATTTAGCCTTAGAAAATAAATGCAAACATTTGCATTTTAATTTTCTCTTTTACAAGACAAAAGAAATGGTTTAAAGAAATGGTTTTTTCCTCATTTGCTTTTAAGGCTCAATATTTATGCCGTGGTTACGGCTGGTGGTCAGGAGCCATGCATAGTTCCTGAAACTGTATCAGCGAAAGTTTGGAAAAATCAGTATCAATGTAAAATAACTTTCAGGAATAAAATGCCTCTCAAACAATGAACAAACCTTTTTCAAACACAAAGGATTACTACTATATCTGGTGTTGGCGCTTTTATTTTCATCCAAATAGTGAAATACTGAAACAACAAGTTTGAGAACAACATACAATTACAAAGTGCTTTAAATGTAGTTGCAGAAAACCTTATTTGGTTGAATTTCGCACGCAGGGACAATACTAACTCAAATATAAAGTATGCTATTATACGTAAAAACAAAGCTTTCTTGAAACCCTTGGCAAACTCTAATTAGTACGTGTCATTTAAAACACAACGAATAAATCGCGATGAAGGAACGTAAGCCGAAAGGCGCCGGTATTGAAACCTAAAAGGTTGATCTGTCGACCTCTGTCATATTTCCAATCAGTTTTATAACAATGGAAAATCTGCAAAGGTTTAGATCAAAAAGCACCTTAAGATGTCATTGTGTCATCTGTGGAGTGTGACAGACGGTCTTTTGAAATTAGAATTTCAAAGGCCTATTGATATCTTTTTTGATTGTTAGCCAAAATTGTCGTATAGTGCTTTGCATAATAATAATGCCTGCCAACAAACTAAAAAAAAAGCATTAATTAAAGGTGAAAGGTTAGTTTTGTCTGATAATTCAGTTCCGTAGACACTCTTAAAAAGATAAATAAAAGACAACTGTTTTGTGAGGCCATTTTATTTTGGCGGCCTTATAGGATAGAAAACAAATAAAATGATTTGTCTTGCTACCTCTGATCTTTACAGGTTTGTTGCGCTAGTGCAGTAATTAAAAACATGAATGGATGCGAGACTAACATTTACATATCAATGCTAACAATAGATTGAGCAGCAAACAGATTCTGTTGTGATAGATCAATGCCTGGTGGGGACAAAAGACTCAGTGTATTGTTATCAAATCGCTTATAATCCTTGCAAATCTTTTGAAGCCCTCTCTGTCTAAACTCTGGATCTTATTAGTTATACCTTCGTGTTGAAACTGCTTTTCAAAGCAAAACAAGAATACAATGACTTGATTCAGTTAAAAAATATTGAAAACGAAACTTTGCAGTCTATGATAAAATGTTTGCATCATCTGTTTTTCTCAAAAAACACTCAAAAACTATTTTCCCTGACAACGCTCGACTTTTATGAATCAATATATTTGAAGAAAGACCGTTTCTGTTCAGTTGACCTGGGGGCTTCATACAGCACCTGCAGAAATGAAAACATTCAGACGAGCATCAAACATTCATAAATCTTTTCAAACTGACTGAGATGCATTAATTTCTAAACAAAACCAAGCCACAAGCCTATGAGTCTTTCTGAAAAAGGTGGTTTGAATGATATCCCGTCGACAAAATTTGTTTCGTTATGTTTAATCCCGTCCGCCATTGGCATTATTATCGCTTGCGTTTGCATTATAATGGAATTAAGTTGTTTCGAGTTGATCTGCTTTCGGATTCTTTAGTTATTCAAAGGAATATAGTTTATTTAATATTTTATCAATTAACACGAAAATTTTCCTGCAGAAGAAAAAATATTTAGTTTAGTATATGCAGTTTATGATCAAAGCTAGGGCGCCCATTGGTTGCGGGTACCCGACAGTCGTCACTTGAAGTAGATCATCGACCGAAATAGCTCAACCACTAATTTTTTTTCTTTTCTTCCGAAGCCAAAAAAATTACAAACTCATAAAAAGCTGAATTAAAATTGTCTTTAATAAAAGACGATTTATTGTCATTTTAAACTAAAAATAGGTTTTAATAAGGATAACTTTCCTAAAAGTGAACAAACACTTATTCATTTCCATCTTGACGCCTTCATAAAACGCTTTGTACTTTGTCCAGATCAAAAATACTTATAAGCTAAAAACAAATTTTATAAGGAAATGCTGCATTTTTAGTTCTTGTTATAAAATTGTAATTCAAAAGGAGCGAATGTGTGCGATCTCTATTTTTCTCAAGTCAATTAACAATAAAACGACTAGCTTTTTAATTGAACAAAATTAGTAATAACTATTTTCCTACGGAACTTTCTGATTCTGCTAAAACCAAAATGTCGCAAGAAAAAGTCCCAATAATTTTTGCGTAAATGATATTTGAAGTCTTAAAAGGGTATAAAATATGGCTATTGGCCATCTTTGTAGTTAGGTAGCTAGTATTAAGATGTTGTTTGCCTCCCTTCAAAGGCTGTCCACTCCTGTCGGGGCATGCCCAATTTTGACAGGTTGCGAATTGGGCTGTTTATAAATAACTGAATTGCAAGAATAAAAGGCTTCTTTGTTACCTCAATTACGAATGCATAATCACAGTTATAACTGTTGTTGAAATGATAAATATAATGACTAGTATATGAATAACAATGGCGCTATTGTGATATAAGTACGTCACGGCTGCTCCCCTTAGCGAGTTGAGAATTAATTCTTTTTTTTTTGAAAAAAAAATGAAATAACAAACTGAAGACTTTGTCAGCGCAAAAGTGTTTTAACGGTGAATGCAAAAAATTAAGGCTTACCCTGCAGTTCCCACAGGGAGTTTTACTAAACTTGTACCGGGTGTTTTTGTAACGAAACAAAAATAGCCGATAGATATAAAAATGATAACAATAAAAAACACTTACCAACAAATATCAGCATCAGCAAAAATTTTGAGACAGTGTAAGTTTTTGCGAGGCGTAGTTCCGATGGTCGGCTGGCTGGTATACCAATTTTTTTGCTTTTTCTATTCTCACAAACAAGATTTTAGGGGAGAAGATAAAGAGTGTCAGAAATGTGATCATCAAGTCACGGTTGACCAAATCATGTTTTTAAAATATATGACTTTTCAAGTGGCGGTCCCATGTCGATGCATGCTGATCTCAACGAACTGCCTCCCTTGTGAGTGGGCGGCTAAACGCTATATTATATATATATATATCTGTTCAGAATTTGTGCGCTTTTGCACGAGCCTTTCAAACGTTCTTTGTTACTTTTTGCCTAATAATTTTTAATGAGCGGCTTAAAGGGTAATATCTCCACAACTGAAGTACATCTTGTGAACTCGTGCTATTTATTTACAGAAAATCCGTTTGTAACTTTACATTTTTATATAATATACGTGAGTCCATTTCTTAGCCTCTTAAACCCCTCCCCCTCCCTTCCAATTCCTCGCCAATCCAAGATTTCAGTGATCACGAACTCATGGCTCACACTTTTTTGTAAAAAAAGACAGGTTATTTTCTATAGCACAGTATACAATTATATCTGTATAAATAGAGTTACTACGTGTGCACTGCAAAATATGTTCTTGCACAGCAAAACAAGAATCTCTTTTGTTTCTTGTAATTTCCTTTTTTAAAATAGGATATCACCCATGAGCAGGTCTTTTTTGTTTCTAAAAAAGAAAATAGCACCCTGTCCCTGGTTTGAAACTTTAGTTATTGCCGTTAATGTGTCAGTTTTTAAAGCAGGTTTGAAAATCAAAGGCCGCGATATTTTGATTTTAATAGTTTAATTGAATGGAAGCCGACATGCGAGTGTAATCTACAGGCTTGATTACAATTATGGCAATATCGCAAAATTACGTATTACCGAGGTCATTCTGTAAAGACAATTGTCAAAATTAACGATTGTTTTTGTTAACTTTATAGTTATTTGCCAAACAAAAAACTTATCATATGAAATCCAAAAAAAGGTCAGGAAAGAAAAAAACGCACCAGAACTTCTATTGCCAACCGCTTTTCGTAGTTTAAAAAACTCATGCAAAAGGAAGCGTTCTGTAAATAATTTGTAACGAACTCGTGCGGAGCAAAACACGGTACGTGACGACCTCGCGACCTGTTTACCATGTGTTTGTTTCTATCCACGAACTAACCAATCAGAGTTGAGAAAGTGTACTGCGTCTTTCGTATCCAAACAAGAATTTCTGACTGCCTTTTTGCATTTGTACTTTAGTCTGCGCACGAAATATTTCACATTCCAACTGGAATCACGAAAAAGAAAAACTTAGAAACTAGCAACTGGTTTTTCTCAAGGCAATAATAGAGAATAGACATCGACGAAACGGAAACGTGCCATGTCAGTTATGATTTCGATCTGTCAATCACTTGCAGTTTTCCATTGTTACGGACGTGACATGACGTCATTGCGGACATATAAATGGTTTTTCCTTTGGCAAAGTTTTCACTCGCTCAAAGCAAGTTGGACGGTATCTGTGAAGGGTGAAGGCTGAAGCGAAGAAATTGAAGCTTTGAGGAGCCTGCAAATTTTCGCTGGCGAAAACTTCCGAAAGGGAACTAGAAATCCGGTAAGTGTAAAGTTTTTGCAGATTTCAAATCTGATCAGTTTCGTTGTGAAAGCGACCGATTTTGAAGTACAAATAATAGCCGCAAAGCCGACGGCCTTTTAAACATCGAATGCTTCAAAACATTTAAATTTGCCGTTTCTTTGCAATGAGATGTTATTCTCTTGTGTTTTAGATCTAGTTAATGAGAATTGTATGAGTTACATCTAAGTGCTCTTGGAGTTTTTGGTGAAAGTTGGCTTGGGAAGATGCAGCTCGAAGAAAATTTTCTTTGTGTGTTGTAGAAAATCATCGGATCATTTTAACCGTTCGGCCGTTTCCTTCGATCATTTGCTAAAGAAAATGAATAGAACTTTTGTTTGTTTCCGCAAAATAATTATTAAGCCAGTTGATTTTGCAGACTGAAAGCAGGACGTGTTTTGAGAGCTGTTAGCAGAAGATTTCAATCGTTGCCTTGCATCGAAAGTTGATATTCCCGACAGATAAATTTGCTCGACATGACATCTCGCACTGTCATCACATTTCACTTTCGCAACCCAAGGAAATTGTGATTGACACATCACCTTTTCGGATAAAAGGAATATACGATTACAAGCCTCAGCAGAAGAATCTATCAAAAATTTTTGCAATTCAACCTATTTCTTCTCGCTTCTTAATTTCCAATCGGCCGAAGCGATAGCTTGAAAGAAGCATCTAACGAATCGGTCGCAAGTTTGAAAATCTGCGGCTTAGTTTGGTCCAAGTTTTCTGTTAACATTTAGGAATACTTTACTTTGGCATCGGAACAAGATCTTCATTAGTTGTTTTTGCTGGAGATTTTAGTTTGGTTTACCGAGGTAAAGTGTGAAGCGCTAGCGTTTCTTGTTTGTTCCTTTCGTTAATGAATAATGGCTTGAATAATTCATGCGAGAACATTTTTCAAAACAACAAAGCTGAAGTAGTCATCTGCAGTAGTCAAGCTTAAGATCATTTACTAGCCAAAAAATGTTTTAAGAAAGCAGTGCCTAGGAAATAATGTGGTTTTGAAGATGCTGTGTTTGCCGTTTCCAAAAATAGATCTTGACAAACGGTTCGCTCGCTCAACGCTCGTGCTTTGCTGTTATTGTTGCTGTTGTTTCGCTCGCTTGTCATGTGAGTCATATGTTCAAATAGAATGATGCAAGCTTATGTTAAATTTCAAGCAACGTGAACATAAAATGCGAACGGTTCAATTTACTAACACCATTATCTCATCCATTTGCAGCTTGGTAGAGTCGCTCCTTCGTTTGAATAGAAAGGAAGATGAAGATTGTGCTATTCGCAAATTTTTTTGGCAACAGTAATGGCCTCGTTCAGGCACAGTATGTTTTGAGGCAGCTTTGCAGTGACGGACACCAAATAACGCTATTCGGTAAGTAAATATTTATAGGAATATCGTGTTCTTTCTTATAGTTTTATTTCTCGTTTTGTTTTCTGAAAAAATGTTCAAGTCCATGCCGTAATATTTGGGAAAGTCCCGCTTGGAAGTTTTCCAAAATCGAAAGAATATTAATTAACAACACGGACCAATGAAGAAGCACATTGTTCGGGGGTGATCCCAATTAATTAAGGGTATTTCACTGAAGGCGATAACTATCCTTAAAAATGTTTCGCCGAAAGATCAATTTAGAATCTTTTGGAGTTAAAATCTTTCAAAGGTTTGCAGAGTTAAAATCCATTGCGAATACGAGTTGAGAATGATACAAGTCGAAGATGTCACATGCTCCTTTGTTTCGGAAATGAAAAATCAAGCTTTTGTAAATGGGAAATGAATTTGAATTACAAATTTATTTGGACAATACGCGTCAATAGCGGCTTTGAAACATTTTCTAAGTGTTTCTTTCGAACTTACCGATGCAAAACTGTGATATTTGATTCATATATTAAAGACTTAAATCAACACCTTGCATCTCGCTTAGTATTTTGCAATTTCGTATTGGACAAATGAACTATAACTTATATTTGCAAATCACAGCGCTCGTGTTTGTTTCACATGTTTATTTTGGGAAAGTTGGTCAATCATGTGACCGGGAGACGTCAGCTGATCTCCTGGGAAGAAAATTAGTTTCACTCGAGAACCGTTGGCTCAGAAATCAAAGATAAGAAGGAAATTGTGTAATTGTTAAGTGTAATATATATGATTACTTAATGCATTTTGTTTTGCATTTTAAGAGTTCAAAAAAAAAACACAAAGAATTTTAAAACAAGAATCAAAAGAAAACAGGCCAAGAAAGATCCAAAATCTCAAATCCAAAAGCTGTAGCTACAATAACCTTTTAGTTTTTAAAATAATTAAATGATGTATAGTTTAACCAGCTTTTACATTTGATTTTCTAGAATGCTCAAGTGCTGAGTCGCCAGTGCTAATATATGAAGAGCCACAAGGAAGAATGTGCGAGCTATATGAAGAACCTCGAAAGATGCTTGAAAGGAAAATTGTACAGGCAGATGCCATCTTGTTGGTCACAGACAAGTCATCATTTGAGCTTCCTTTCTCTTTAGAGTCAGTAAGACATCTTCTGGCTGGAAGCAACTATGTGTGGCGACCGTATGGAGTCAACTGTGTGTTACTTGGAGGTTCTGTGCATAACCGAAAGGTTGCAATGCAATTGAGAGCCCTTTTGGAAGTGTCAGACTATCCTTACATGGCAGGTGCGCTGCCACAGAGATGCTCATGGCATGAAATGTATGCTGTTGATCCTAGCCTAGAAACTCCTGGACCTTGTGTATTGTGAACAAAGACTGTTGGCATTTGATAACTTGAAAAGATCAACTTCCTTGGCGAAATCATACTTCATAGTTTTGAACAAGGCAGCATTTTCTGTAACATACAAATGGCATTTTTACATAGAGTGGGATTGATACAGTTATAGTTATTTAAGTTTTGTTGCACAGAAAAGTGCTTGCTATGAAGTTTTTTTATCAGGGAGTGACAATTAATTCACTGTTCAGACTTTCTGTTATAGCCAAAATAGAATTTATAATAACTTGTACTCAGTGTGTTATAGGACTGAGAGATGAAAAATGTTAAGTTAGGAAAATTGTTGATATTTGTATATAAAGGGAAATGTATATTTATAAATATCTGATAAAATGAGAGATTTTAGTGTAAATAAGAATTAAACAAAGCTGTTGAGACAATGAAAGGCTTCTTTCTCTGTCTGTATATATTTATAATTATATTAATTGGGCCATGAACATTTATTAATAGCTATATTCAGGGTTCCTGTGGAGTTTTAAAAAGTCTTATTTTTTATTTTGTTTCCTGCTTCACCAGTCTTCACTAGCACGATCCTTGGTTGTTTTTTCTGTAGTATCTTAGACATATGTTTTACATCATTGGAGCATCTTAGCATGAGCCTGCGGTTTGTTTGGTTTGCTATCAAAGACAATTTTCCATTGACGACTATTATCTCAAAATGCAGGAAAAGGCATCTGATGCTCTTCTTTTAAAGTTTTTAAGGTAGAAGGGGGAGGGGAAGGGGGGGGGGATGTGCCCAGAACCACCTTCTACACTTGTAGCTGAGACCTCCTTTGTTTCATTGCCAAGGGTTGGGATCTCTGAACTTGGTCAAAATGAGATGGTGCAGTGCCCGTATGTGATGTACAACAAATTAACGACCACTAAAAACTCAGATATTTCACTTAGAGCCAACTTAGTCAGGGTCAGTTAACCCTTTAAGCCCTAAGCACGACAAATGGCGTGTTAGTAAATTCTCCCAACTGAGATCCATTCTTTCTGTATAAACAGTTTGGGAGAATTTGGCTTTTCAACTGGCAAAATTTATTCCACTTGACCAATTTCTTATTTCTCATTACTGATTCTATGGTTTTGTTATGAGTTATGTAAGGAGAAGTTAGATTTTGATAAATTGCTCTGGGCTGAAAGGGTTTTAAGGTCAACTGACCGAAAGCTACCCTAGGCCTGTTGACACTCTGGGAAGGGGGGAGGGGGTGGTTGGTGAGTAACAATATCATCAGTCCCCCCTCCGCTCCCAATATCTCCCCCTGTCAGAGCATTTTTTGTTTTAAATTTGTTTATTTTTCCATTTTATTTTCAAAAACGGTTTTTTAATATCATATAACTAAGCTTAACAAATTGCTGTCTTCACCCCTGGTCTGTGCCTCCCTACGCGTAGAAATCCCTTACTGACCAAAACTGACCGTCACTGCTTTACCAGTACCAAGGTAATTAGAACTGACTGTTCAAGTTCATAGACGACTGCTGAACATTTTCATTAGTACAGTTTCAAACGTCAATTTTCCTGGCATCTGGTTGAAAGTTATCATGATTGCATGCTTGCTTTTTGAACGATTAAAACTCGAGTGTTTAGCTATCTTTTTTTTTTAAAACTGAAGTGACCGATTGGTCTTGAACATTTCATCTTTGACGTTCTATTGCACTTGAATGTAACTGCACGTTTTTTTTTTTGCACTCGACATTAATTTGAGCAGCTTGAGGTGTTTTTTATAATTGTTATTTACAGACACGCATTCGTGTTTCTTACCGTGTAAAAAGAAACACACTTAAATTGCAATCTTTACTTCTTTAAATTGCGAAATCCAGGTGAAGAGAGACCTGCCCAGCGCTTCCTGGACTACTGAGCCTTAAGGCTAGTCTACACGAGCAACTTTTATGTGACAGCTCTCGTGTAACAAATATATTTATCGTGTAGATCGTACAGCAAATATTTGTCGACATTTCAAAGTTTAGCTTTATTTTGATCGCGTGCGTTCAGTGTCTATCAGCGGACTGGGGATTCATTTCCTAAATATTTGTCACATTTTATGTGACGAGCCATCTACAACATGTTCTACACGAACAATTTTAATGAATAAGCAAAGCAAAGGTTATGTCATATTACAGATTAGCCCCCATCACTCAGAATGTACCAAATTGCATTTAAAAACTCAAAATTTTCTGGGGAGCATGCTCCCGGACTCCCCTGGACTGTTGCGAGCGCAACATTGTGACTATCACACTTAAGCAGTAACTTGTATTATTAAGAATCTACTGCCAATTTTTCCTTCAGAAACCCTGTGTCAGCATGTTTTGTTAGTCTAACTTGTTTATTTAAGAAAGCCTTGTAATATTTATAGTGACCAAAAAGGCGTTTACTAATTATAAATACTATTTTAAAAAAGATAAACGGAAATCAGTTGCGAAAATGTACGCAAATTACAATGTTTCGAAATGTTTCTTACTAAGTTATATCACAGCATGACGTCACCTTTTTGTGAGTTAACAATGCAACTTTACAAGATTATATTTTAAAATCCATACGTTGTCTTGTCCTGAAATCACAAGCTGAAATCCAGACTGACCGATATTTTTCGTTTAAACACTCACGGTTCTCTTCAATCCAAGAATACTAATTTAAACCTAGAGTTATTCCTTGCTATTTAATATATGTTACTCGGAATGATAGATGTTGAGGTGAACAAAACGATATTGGAGAACGGCCCGCATTGTAAATTGGGTAATGGGAGGGGCGTGGCCTAAAGTGTCGCACTTTTTAAACACAGCAGGTAGGCCTACCCGATTGTGCTCGTAAAATGCTGGAAAGTTGCTCACTGGAATGCCAAAAAGTTGCTAAAAAATTGCCAAAAATCCA
>JAODFW021620941.1:0-13440 GCA_027575235.2 Palythoa mutuki
ACTATTGTACTGCGGTAGCAATAATTTCACATTCTAATTTTGACTATTGTACTGCGGTAGCAATAATTTCACATTCTAATTTTGACTATTGTACTGCGGTAGCAATAATTTCACATTCTCATTTTGACTATTGTACTGCGGTAGCAATAATTTCACATTCTTATCTTGACTATTGTACTGCGGTAGCAATAATTTCACACTCTCTTTTTGACTATTGTACTGCGGTAGCAATAATTTCACATTCTAATTTTGACTATTGTACTGCGGTAACAATAATTTCACATTGACGCTAATTTGACTACGGTACTGCGACCCACCGTAAAAATTAGAGAGATTAAAATAGAGATTTATACAAACACTGTAAACGGTAATATACGATATGTTACTAGATCACTTCACCAAAAATCTTATAAATATTCTCAGGTTTTAAACGAACTGACAAAACAATATGATTCTCTAATCTTCTCAAACGTGTACTAAGCTATGGTCCTTAATACTGAAATTATAAACCAAATATACAGAATTGAAATAAAAAATAAATAAGATAAAAACTTACTTCTTTGGCGAGTATTCCGATCAAATAACTCCAATTTTCTTTTAACTTTGAATCGCATAGTTCACCATATAACGTGCATGCTGATTGGTTAACTAAAGTGGGTATTTTTTGTGGAATACCGACAGTTTTATTAAAAGCAGTATGCTGCTTGGATGAAAAGAAAATGCGGATTTCGTGAAAACTATCGTCAATGCAAACATAAAATGAAAGCATCCTTTCGACTGAAAATAAAAGTTGTGAATGGAAAACTCTAAATTTACTACTGAATCGCATAGCACAAATGGCACGCGCGCTCTGATTGGCTGAAAAACATTAGACCAGTGCAGATTTTTCATGGTATACGCACTTGTGCATATTCAGCTTTTCCCGCCGCGCGACATTCGCGCCACTGACATACCTTTTTCAGTCGACTGATTACGATTCTAAAGAGTGAACTAAATGACAAAAAGTTAGACAAGCATCAGGAAAAAGTAATTTTGTTTAATTTCTTTTGTACATGTAAATGTCAGACAGTATTTTCAGCGACCATTTTCAAAACATAGAAGAGGAAAACTTAACTAAATTTCAAGTTAAAATTTGACTGTCTTGAACGACAGATAAAGCACTTGACACTTACAAGTAAAAGAAAGCGAGCGATTTTTTGTTTGACAAAAAGTAGCTGAATATTGAAAGTTTAGTTTTGAAGGAAAGATGACTTTTACCTGTTTGACTTTGCTCGGTATCTTTAAATTTTTATAAACCTCGAGTTTGCAGTAAATAACGTACTTCTTAGCTTTGTGATCAAGTGATTACGAAGGTTTGTCGTCTCCCAAGTCGTGTATTTAAAACTTTGTTTACCTGGTCATTCATGGATCCAGTGGCAAATAGAAGCAGTATGATTATTTGTGAATATTAAAAAAAGGAATTAAAAAAAAAACAAAGCTGTCTCCACTAAAAATGATTACATGAGGTCAAAACGCCGAGACGGGCAACAGTAATTCTTTGTCTGATTTGTCGGTTGAGTCATTCGCAATGAATTAGCTTTGCGAATTCCCGAGCGCGAAGTTTGTAATTTGTACCATTTGTGCAGTGCGATTCGCGATTTCGTGCAATATTACTTTACTCGTGAAATTTAAAACACGAGTCAGGCAACCAATTTTCCTATAGCATACGAAGAATTTCCAAATTTTGAGCTTAAATTTCCGTTTTTAGAGCGACTAGAAAAACTGCTAACTTCAGCGAGCACTCGCCCTCGATGACTTGAATTAATTTCAAGTAAACAAAACAGCTGCATGTTACAACTATAACAAATTGACTTTTACTAATGTAACAGAAATGGATATAATGTCGGAAGACATGAACAATGACAACGGTTTTGATAGGCCAATAGTGGTGCCATTGTGTCAAAGTCAAATTAAAGTATTCACAGAAAATATCGCCACTGGTAACATTGCAATCTATTTTAATGTTCCTGAGTTCCGGCCTGGTCCTAATCAACAATTTAACGCTGTATATCAAATTCCATGTGCTTCTTGCCCTTGGAACTATATCGGAGAAACAAAAAGATCTTTCAAAACTCGTAAAATACTCGGAATGTGAAATGCTACAACAATGGATCAAATGTCGCGAAAATGCCTGGTCCTACGAGACCATATGCATGGAACTGATTTAAGAATGCAAAATTATTAACAAAGCGAATAATCGAGCGCCATACACGCTTTTTTATAAGAACAACTTTATAAGAACAACGAGGCACAAGCTCAGGCTGAGGCTTGAAATTATACCGTGTCATAATACGAACTTCTATCGCGCTCCACACTACAGTAGTCAAATTTACTAAATTCAAAATGTCGATTTATTACTACCGCAGTACATTACAAATTTAGAATGAGACATTGTTGTTACCGCAAAACCGCGGTCAAAATTAGAATGTGAAATCATTGCTGCTGTGGTTCGCAGTACAAAATTATTACGTGCCTAACCTTCAGTTTAACCAAACCAAATTCTTCATAAAAAATCGATCCTATTAATAACGACTGCAGTAGTACGCACCGTATTGACACCAAACTGTCAATCAATTAGCAACGCTCAGTCAGTAAATTATTCCAAATCGTTTAGCAACTGCAGTAGAGATAATAATAATAATAATAATATTAATAATAATAATAATAATAATAATATTAATAATAATAATAATAATGCATGATGTACAGTTTCTGAACGACTGCCATAGCCATGTTGCTTATACCCTATGAAAAAATGTTTTTTTTATCCTTAAACCGTATTCTAGTCGTAAAGCCAGGGAAGCCCGTCTTTTTGTTCAAGATAAAACTCGTGCACGAAATGGCTTAATTTTTCGAAACAAAGAAACAATTGTTCAGACACCAATCATTTTAGTTCATGGAAATATTCAATTCCAATATCTGTGAACAGTAAGCTTCTCGCTAACTCTAACAAATTGTCTGTCTTTTCTAGTAGTGTCAGTGGTAGGACACAAACAGATACGTCTACTTCTGGGGTTGTCCATTTCATCACGCTAAACACAGCCATCCGTCTTTGCCTTTGCTCACCTTTCGTTGTGGTATCATCAACACAAACACTGTGGATGTTTTCTCCGTTCGCTGCTTTTTTAGGAACTAAGTTTGTTTGTTCGGCACAACTAGAGGTCTTTGTTGCTGACAAGAGCCCGTTTGCTTCAGCTTGGCGTCTAACGAGTAGTCGCTTGGCTCTAGAAGTTTTGTGATTTGTCTGTGAACGTCGGAAACTCTCTCCTGCTTTTGATGAACTTTGAACGTGGGTATTTGGTGCGGAATCGTCTTCCACATTACTTTTTGATGTAACAGGCCAGCAAGCCGCTCTGAAGGTTATCTCCTGTTTTTCATGCCAAATAATCATAACTTGTTTACCAACTCTACTGAATTTTTGACGGGGCTTTCCTTCTTTTTCGTCAGTGTGAAAATGACACGGGGTGGCTTGATGCATCATTACTCTGTATGGACCACCGGCTTGTCTTGTTCTCCTACTGATATCATAGCATCTCGTTGTGCATATTCATTTCTTCAGCTATCAGCTACAACAACAACGAAGCTGTTTGATGGAGGCTATTTCTTTTCTCATTGGCGAGCTGTTGTTGTGTGGTGGCTTTTGGTAGAAAGACACCGGAGGTTGATTTGTTTTAGTTGCCGAGTTATAATGAGATTGGTTACTCAGTGCCGAGGTGGTTTGAGTTCCTTTCCTCCCTGCAATGATAATTGGTGACAACCTAGTTGTCTGATTTCAATGAAAGTATTGACTTTCTTGGTTGTTTTTTCTCTGTTATTTGAAGGAATAACTTACTTTATAATTGTTTTCTTTTTATACCATAGCTGTGTTAAAAGTTCTAATGCTAACACAAGCCGTTGCGATCCTTGAACGGTAAATCAGCTTCTGGAATTTTTCACCATTTAGGTTCATTTCAAGGTCGGAGAAAACATATAGAGAATAATACATAGACGCGCGGAGATATGGAATTTATTTTCGAGTGTTCAAACGCTCACTCGCGAGATGTTCAATTTGAATACAAGAAAATAATTTCCTTATATCCAAGCGACTATGTATTATTCTGTTTATTATATAAACATTTACCACGAGTAAGCATTGCATAATTTATCCCATGCCTACGTATTTCAAAAAGCTTCGGAAATCATCGGAACTATCCGACAGTTTTCGAAAATCTACGGAAAGCTTTAGAAATGTTTAAAAATCCGTTTCTCATTTATGGCTTTTTGAAAATCTTCTTAAAATTTTCTGAAATCTTCGGAAGTGTTCGGAAAATCTTCGGAAATTTTCGGAAAATATCGGAAGTACTTTAAAATTGTTTTTTAAGTAATTTTGCGTGTTTTGAAAATTTTCGAAAAATCAAGGTCACTGATTGGCTGAAAAGTGATATTTACACACGTAAAATGTTTAGATACGACATTTCTCAGTGGTAGAAAACCTTATAAGACACTCTTCTTTATATAATAAACGTATTTTCAGTTCGTGCTGTGGGTGTTTACAATTAAACACCTGGCAGAAGGAGAGCTTTTCTGTTTTCTCAAAATTTTGAAATTAAATTTAGTGTTTAACATTACCAACGTTTGTTTGATGAACCTGGTATAGCAAAACTCTTAAACACACTTCTTGAAAGCGTTTTGTCTGTCAGAAAAACAATGTTGTTTTTAAACGTGTTTTACAACCTCGGCAGCTGATTAATTGAGTAAGTGAGAAATATGAAGTTTAATCTGGAATAGTTCATTCGAAGAAACTATCTAGCACGCAAGATGTATCTACTATATATTAGCCTAGCTATTTGTGTGTTCGGCAAGGCTTTAACCGGCGTAGAAGGTGAGTACACGTTTCCTGTTATGTTTTCTTTTGGTAACAATGAAAAAACAAAGATCAGAAACCGGGTATGGAAAAGAGTCTTTTTGTGATCTGTAATTGTGTCAGTATCAAGCCCGTAATCCGTTATTGGGTGACGAACATGTAATGGTGAACCGTTACACGATTTTTTATAAGAACAACAATATAAGAACAACGAGGCTCAAATTTGCCAAAATTTAAGAACAATTTGAGAACAAGTTCAGGTTGAGGCTTGATAACTAGGAAAGTTTTTGTGGTAGAAAATTGACTAAAACTTAGCGATACAGCATAAAGCATAAAGCATAAAAAGATTCACTGTAAAGACTGCTCAACAAACAATGAAGATAGTTCGCCTCTAAATTCAGCCTAGAAAATTAACTAAAACTTAGCGATACAGCATAAAACTTAAAAAGATTCACTGTAAAGACTGCTCAACAAACAATGAAGGTAGTTCGTCTCTAAATTCAGCCGTACAAAACATGTGCTGCGCAAGGCGTTTCATTTTCCAATACCTTGTTTTATTTTGTTTTTTTCTTCAATAAAAATCGCACACACAGAAATAAGAACAAATTAAGAACAAATTGAGGCTGACACCGCCAAAAAATAAAGAACAATCAGCCTCGGCAAAACACGCCTTTTCTCGTTCAATTTGGAAATAATTTACACTCGTGTGTTTTTCAAAAGGCTCAAATTCCATTCGCCGTACGGGCTCATGCATTTTGATTTTTGATATTTTTTTGAAAAACCCGCTCGCGATGCAAAATTATTTCCAAATTGAACTCGAAGTCGTGTGATTACCTATACAAGTAAAATGAATGGTTTCATCCAATGGTGCTAAAGTCAGCGAGCCATTCTTGGTGGTACAAAACAATACTAACTCCAGCGTGAAATGATTTCTCTGATTGTTTCTTTGATAAAATAATAATAATAACGAACACAATGGGTAGATCCCTTTCAACCACACTGCTGGAAGTTAAGGTCATTGTCAAATTATTGCATGATAAACAACAGGATTTCTTTCATTAGATGACAGACATGAACATTTGTCTCAATAGAAAGAATAAAATAATAATTGTAATAAAGCTAAAAATCTTGTAAAAGCACAAAAGAAACAAATAAAAAACGGAAAAAAGAACAACATTAACACAAAAAGGAACATTTTTTCTTTATTTTGTTTTTAACGTTTTGCGATAATTTCGTCCGCTATTGAAAAAGCAATGCTTTTGCGAGGTTCTTTCGATTCCAAAAGAAAACAAAGTTTGCCGGTACAAAGGACATTTTTACTTAGAGAATTTCTCTATAAAGTTTCCGATTCTTTCTTTGCCCATATTTAAATATTGATTATATCTAAACAACACACATCAGAACCGTCGATACTTTAAGCAATAACGGATCGCGTTGCCAGTTAGTTCCCATCGAAAAACCTCTGTCCACCTTTTTACACTCCATCAGTTCATGCAGTTCATCCGATTCCCTAATGATTCATCATGCGTATAAAAGTTGGGTTATTGGAAGCCACATATAGTCTGCGCAAGCCAGAGTTTCGGCAGAATGACATCTGGTTTCTCAGAGCAGAAGGAAATTAAAATATTCTAACTGCAGCTAAGTGGTAATTCAGTTTCATTCTCCATGAAGAACCACTCGCTGCTGCAGTCGTATTCTAGGGATTCTAGAGGGTGTTCCGTTAGTCTTTAATCTCATATTCTAATCTGCTTTGGTTAGTGAAACTAAAATGAAATACAAACAGAAATTTTTATACAAAGCTACTGACCTACCTCTGACTGCTGTTAGTTGCACACCAAATATCAACACTGCACGATATATAAAGTAATTCAAAAATTTTTAGGTAATTCTGGTTTGACCGGCTTTAGACAATTGATTCACTGTTATTTGATCCTTGAACCAAGTCCCGTGATAAAGCAAAAAAAACCTGAGTCATGTTTTTCTAGTTTGTGATGCTAAAGCCATCAAAACATCATCAACGTCGTATTTTAACCTGACTCTCAGCCAAATCAAAAATGCTTTTATTTTCTTTGATTTCATCTTAAAACTTGAAGTGTTTCGAAAGAACTCTTCAAATCAAAAATCTTGTTTTCCGGAAATCTTTTTTTTTTAATATTTTCAGAATCAGAAGCAGGCGGGTTTTAAAGGACGTCAACTTTGGAAAAAGCCGACTGGTTACGTCATCTTTAACACGTTCTGTTCACGTGGTCACTCGTCGGTAAACAGTGAGCAGTAGCATACTGCATAGCACCGTACCGATGTCGGAAGTCATGTGATGAAAAATCAGCCAATGAGATCGTAACACATATGGGAAAATAATCCAATCACTTATCAATTCACTGTGATCAAACACGCCTCAATATATCAAAAATGTTTACTTTATCTTCGGTATTTTAAAAAAGTATATTTCGAGTATTTAAACTTTTTATCAAGTTCATGCAAAACTTACAATGTAAAAGTTAAGGTCATTACTTATTTCTACTTGAAAAGGGTTATTCAATAACTATACTGTGAGCGAGCGTACGAATTTCGCGCGAATGCGGTACAACCACGAGTTTTTCTAGAGTTCTTGCAAAATTGCCGCAATTTGAAAAAAAACGACTGTTTTTTAATTTCAAACTTTAAACTCTGATTTTTTTACCAACTGAGATTGAAAAAAAGGAATATATGTTTTCATGCATAGTATACTCGCGTGCAGGCGGCCCTCGCACATAACCCGCTACGAACCCCTCCATTCCCCCCTTCCCTTCACAATCACAAAAAAGTCCTGCGTACGGAACTGTATATATTCCTATAGAGATCAGGGCACAGTATTTCAAAAGCTGATAAGCACTACACGTTTTTGTTATAAGAACCAGTAAATTTTGCCGAGGCTCATTGTTCTTAATTTTTTGGCAATTTCAGCCTCAATTTGTTCTTATTTCTGTGAGCGGTTTTTATTGAAAAAACAAAACAAAATAAAACAAGGCATTGGGAAATAAAACGCCTTGCGCCACACATGTGTTGTTCAGCTGAATTTAGAGGCGAACTACCTTCATTGTTTCTGGAGGTGCCTTTACATTTTCTACCACAAAAACGTTCTTAGATATCAAGCCCCTGCCTGAGCTTGCTCTTAAATTGTTCTTAAATTTTGCCTTTTTGGTAAATTTGAGCCTCGTTGTTCTTAAAAAAAGTGCGTAGTCTTACAATCAAAGTGCCATCGGCTTTTTGTGGAGACATGGTTGCTCGAAAGGCAATCAGAACAAAAAAAAAGAAAAAAGTGAGCCACTGAAGCACGGCTGAGCAACGAGTAATATTGATTTGAAATATTAGCCATTTGGAGATCAAAGCAATTTTAACATCTCCTGTTCGCGTGATACAATGATGTAACATAACCAGCACACGCTCTTTGAGTATTGGCCTCTTCAACGGGCCAAGGCCAGCTAAAGAATTTCATAGCGGTATCTAATAATAGCAAAGCAACTCAAAAACACAGATGGTTTTAAAAGGTGTGGGTTTGTAACCTGCACACAAAGCGAGTTCCTCTGATAAAACTCACCAAAGTGTGGCCTAGGGCAAAGATATTTGTTTATAATGAGCTTTCAAAATATTAGTCAAATCATGAACTTCCGTTTTCTTAACTGATAAACACAAAAACCTGATATTAGTCCTACAACATGGTAAGTCTGGTGATACAAATCCTAAGCTCTTTTGTCGTGACACGAATAAATGTTAGCGTAAATATTAATTATTAATAACTGTTATGTATACTTTGAAAAACAAAGTAATTGTGTGGCCAATTTTGTAGCTATAAAACACTGTGCGATACAGAAAGACACACGTCATTTTAACTATACATGCTTCGTAATTTGGAAAAAGGAATCTGATGAAAGAGATTATGACTTATGTAGTGCAATTAGCACAGTTAAACTCTCTGTGGGTAAGAATTTTGTTAGCGGCGCCTGGCGGTTTTCGGCGCCCATGGTTGTTTAGGAGCATATCTGTGGTCTACTGACGTGATTGCATGGATACAAACTGAATGGCAGTGCAACTAGCTTGAGTAGGGAAAAAATTGAGTTTCATTCAAATTTTTTGAAGAGCATTGTTAATTATAAGATTTACAACTATATCGAAGAAATTATTACCGTCACAGTCTATAGATTTTTGGTCGTTTAACTACATTTAGAAACAATGTACTTCGCCAAGACATCAAAAAGTCATAAACGAAACTTAGCTTGATTAAGTGAAAATTATAATAAATAATTAAATTGGTTTGAGAAAACATGCAGGCTTTCTCTCTTTTCAAATCATGTAACAACATCCAGTTATTTCTACCTCCATGCAGTTAAAAATAGTTACTCGAAGAAATCCAACCACTGGAAACCACTTGGTCGAAAAAGCAAAGTTTTAATTAACAAAATACGTTTAAAGTTAAATTACTGTATGCACTGCCGAATGTACACAAATTAGGTGCATTCTTCATTACACTAGTATGGAATAAAACAAGTGTTTTATCCTGCTCCTAACTTGTACTTGAGGAATAAAAACAAGTTGACATTTGCGACATAAACTAGCACCGGATGCCTTCGTGCAATGCTGGATTTTGGGACAAAGGGCACGCTGAGATAACTAGTCTTTATCAAAATATTTTAAAACTCGTTAAACGGAGCCCTTCCTTAAATTCATGAATTTCGTTTTAAAACAAAATATCAAGGTTGTTAATAAGTATTAATGTCGTAAATAAAAAAGTAAACAATTCCAAACCTCTCCCAAGCTGGCGTGTGAATTTGATGTTTTCCGACAAGAAGCTTAAACCAGCAGTCGAATTCAAAATACTTTTTATGCAATACACACACTCAAGTTGCATCACAGCCCGAAGAAAACCATTTGTATTAAGACTTTCTAGCCTTTCAAGAGATTGAAGCAACACTTCCATTCCTCCAAACTCGAGAAAATCTTTCATCCATCCTTCAGACGCTTGTTGGAGTATAGTTTTTAGGCTGGAGTAGTTGTGTGTCGAGGGCTTTTGTATCAGTTTAGCACAAAGTTCTGGGTCAATATCTTTTGACAAAGACGGACTCCCTAAATCCTGACTTATCTTTTCTCGCAGATGTGACCAAGTTTTACGGCCAGCAGCCATTTTTTATGACAATTTTTTTATAATTCACGTGTCGACTTTAATTTTCATAATACCGTCTTTTGAAACAATAAGACAAAATTAGCACCGGTTAAAATCATGGTCACCTGCCAATTAGAATCGAGAGACCTCAAATTACAGTTAAATATAACCGTTAACAACCAAAACATCGCTAGATTTGATCTTCAAAACAGAAATGAAAACATCCTGGTAACTGTCTCCACAAAAACTCTACACTGCACTGGTAAATTGTTTCACAAAAAGAACGTATCATTTTAACAATAATCCTGCGAAATCCAGTTTCACTGAGATAATATAAAAATGTCTCAACTTTTGAATTGTTGGTTGCAATCCTATAAAATGACCATTCATTTTGTTTGTCTTGAAATGTAGATTCAGAAATTGTTTATTATATCACGAAATTCTGGAGTTAAATATTTTTGCAATTTAAAACTCAGCAGGGTTTTATAATACGAGTCTGTGGCACCTCGGGCAAAGTTGTTACATCATGAAAATAGAAATTAAATCGCCTTCTTTATGTTTAAAACTCTCAACTGTTAAAACTTTAAAGGGCTTTTAGAAATAATAAATAAATATTCTTCATTAACGAGCATGAGAGACAATGAGCTCTTTGAAATAGCGTGGGAGCTATTTTTCGATCGGAAACGAACGAACAAACATGACAGCGTTTGAGAAAGCCTCTCTAATATAAAGTTTTAAAAACAGCTAAAATTAGAAATGTATACATTTTTTTAAAAACTAAAAATCGCATCTGCTGAGCAAACTTTTTTCTGTGTCATTATACACTTTTTTCATGAAATCATTTCATTGCCACGTAATTTAAAATTTTTACTTTAAATTGCGACTTTTGTTTATGGAAACCGTCAATCAAAGCTGTTATTGTAGACAGAAGGGTTTGATCGAGCACGAAGCCAACTACAGAAAGAGCACCGCCCACACAAATGGAATGTGAATTGCCAAGAGCTAAATTTGTTTCCAACTCCACATATCAATATAACACAGAAACAATATAGTAAGTTTTTGAGTGGTCGGAAGATTTTCGTCAAGGAAACAATTATGCCCAAGGACTCTAACCTTTCTTGATTTCCGACTGACAAATAAATATATTATATAGACGGGCCGATATTCATAACCTTATGACTATATGATAAAATCACCCATGCCTTTTATAAAACAATGGTTAGTCTCCAAAATAGACGACTGGAAACGTTTTAGAATAACTCAAAAATGAGGCAACAGACTGTCCAGACTGCATGTGGACATGTCCACTCCTCCAATTTATTTTTTCTTATCAGTTAAGGAATAGTATATAGACACAATCTGACTGATTAGAAACGGCAAGTGCTTTGAATTGTCTGGGACTCATTGATATTGGACCAAAGCCGAGCGGTGCTCAATCAGACTTTCCAAAATGATATCGTATGCATTTTCACAGTTTCAGCCGGTAAGATTCTTGGCTGGCCATAAAGTACTATACTGAACATACTGTTAAAAAGTATGTAACTAAACTATTGTCTGTCAGTCCATTTTGAATATAAATCTAGACTGGATGCCAGAGCTAAGCCGGGTTTATTCATTTGCATGCTGTTTGCAAATTGTGTGTCAGAGACTAGGGCTGGCTCATATTCGCATCTTGTTCTCAAGCTGAACAGTACCAGATACGTTGTGAGAACTTCACAGCTCATCGTCGGCTGGCTTAGTTGTATTCTGTTCACAAACTTTACAATTACAGTTCCAGAATTAGAACTGGCTTCTAGTTGCATTCTGTATACGCAACATTTACAGCACCAGGCATAAAGCCAGAACTAGGACAGGCTTAATTAGAGCCGGATTTTGTACGCACCAGGCACCAGAACAAAAGGATTGCCTGAGTTGCATTCTGTTAACAAACTTTACAGCCGAGTATATACTAGGTAAACATAGGGCACGAATTTGAACTGGCTTACAGTTGCATTCTGTACGCAATGTTTACAGTACCAGGCACAAAGCCAGAACTAGGACTGGCTTCGTTGCATATACTGTTCGCAAACTCAGTATCACTGACTTTGCCAGAATTAGGAGTTGTTTAGTTATATTCTGCTCGCAAACTTTACAGTACAATCAGGCACAGTGCCAGAACTAGGAATGACTTCGTTGCATATACTGTTCGCAAACTCAGTATCACTGACTTTGCCAGAATTAGGAATAGTTTAGTTGTATTCTGTTCGCAAACTTTACAGTATCATGACAGTGTCAGAACAAGGAATGGCTTAGTTGCATACTGTTCGCCGGCAAACTTTACAGTATCAGACAAAGTGCCAGAATTAACGCTAACCTATTTGCATTCTGTACGCAAACCATGTAGTATCATTGACTACGCAATATCAGACTATATGTGCCCTTTGTAAGCGCCTATCGTGCTATTTTAAGCCATTAATACCATCATCCTATTTCAGTCTAACTGCAGATTTTAAGTAACTAGCCACTAAAGATGAATAAGAGTTTTGAAGTTATCTTAATTCTTGGCCGGAAGCAAGAAAACGGAGCAGAAGTGTTTTCCTTTCATCAAAACAGAAAATAAGCATAAAATATGCCCTGTTGGCCATAAAGGTTTCAGGAAGTATTGCTGTCGAAACAGGTGTAACAGGTTTAGAAGTACTGTTCAACAGGAACGGTGACAGCCAGGAGGCCCTAAAGACTGCAAAAGGGATTTTTTGAAAATAAAACTTTCCCCAAAAAGGCAACTTTACCGAATATAACATTCGGGAAGAGACCAAGTTTGTCTCTATGCCAGCGGAAGTTGTGGGAAGAATTATCATTATATCAAAACCATATTTGACAGAGTCAGCGCAAGTTTAAGTAAAAATATAAGTGAAGCAGAGCAAGAAGTCCAACTAAACAGAAAAATTGTTGAAAAGACATTTGAACGAGGCTACTGGGGGTAAATACCCCAACTTGTCGAGTTAATCACCTCGTATTGTGTTTAACACGAAGTTGTGCACCCGTACGCTATGCGGACGTATGCTATGTTTGTTCGAATAGGCAAAACACGCGCCCAGCCTCGAGTAAGGGCCCACTCCCTGCAAAGAAACTGAAGTGCACAAGATGAATATTAATGAAATTTTTCCTTCGTTCTCATTGGTCCTGGGCCAACCAAGCTAAATCCTTTTACTAGTCTAAGTGGCCCATGGGAGCCGGTGCTTATCTCCGGTTTCTGTAGTGTTAAGCAGACGAGAGTCATTAGAGATCTCTAGATCCGACTACGAGTACGAGTACAAGATTTTAAGAGCGCACGCGCTTGTACAAGCAGACACGTTGTCGAGAGGACGAGATTCGTTGCAAAAGTCGTACTCTCGACAACGAGTTTGTTGTTAAATGCGCGCGCGCACTTAAAATCTTGTAC
>JAODFW021621928.1:0-13439 GCA_027575235.2 Palythoa mutuki
CTAAAATTTGCAATGTTTTGGTGACAAACTGGAGGGTCGAATATACACGAATAATTCAGGACTAGTTTTGAGAAAAGTAAAAAGTAACTGACACAGGCAGCCCAGTGAAGGCTCTGTAGAGCCTCTTGTTTAACACTAAAACTCTTATTTTCTGTACTTTTTGAATGCTCTTCACCTTCGAATTTTTTAAAATATAAAAATATAAAGTTATTTAAATTAGATTTTAATAGATTTTGATTGTAAATAGATATGGAAATTCCAACAGGGAGATAATATTTAATTAAAGCTTAAAACTGTATAGATATGTAATTCCTCTGTTTGGATGAGCTCTAGACATCAGTGCAAACTGCTGCCCTTTTGCACTGATACCAAACAAGCATTTGAGGTTACGTGGATTCTTTTCCCTAATAAGGTCATAAGACGTTCTGTTTTCTTTTTGGCAGAAAATTTCTTTTATCTCGGGGTTTCTGGATTAAATTCAGGCACGATGCAGGTTGTAAACACTGACTATTCTCAGCAGTAAAAATTTTCTTAAAAACCCGCATTGTTTATTTTTTGGCTTTTTGTTTATTTGACTTTTTGTTTATTGAAACCCTTAAATCGGTCAGTTTGTGAAATGGGATTTTGAAAAAAAAAATACTTCCGCTCTTAGAATGTATTGTCTCTTTGGTTTTGTTTTTTTTGGTAATAGCTCTCAAATGGGAAAATAAGAAATGTCTGTCGGATTTCCGTTGAAACTTCAAATTGTTTTCAAAACAAATGCATTATTAGGGATCATGGAAATGTTTAGACTGAGTAGGCGTAATTGAAATAGACTTAAAGTCTTGGATTATACATATATGCCATATTTTACCCTTGAACTGTCCCGAAACATGTTTTCAATAAAGTAACAGAATTTGACAAATATACGCTGTGTCTTAAAGCAAAGGTTAAATGGGAAAAATCCACAAAAGAGTTTAAGTTGAAAAGAGTGTCAGCAATGAATAAATGGATCCCAAGAATTCAAGAATTTTAAATCTTGTAGAAAATAATTGTGCGTTCATCGTAATGAATTTTTAAAGTATGTATTGCTGATGAACGAAAGATACGAACTAGTTTGTTCTCGTTTGTAGCCATTTTGCAAATTTCTTCAATTTTGGTCAAATTGTTTTGAGTTTCGTTGGACAAAGACAAGCTGGTTCCGGGTTAGCTTTAACCGTCTGAGTTTCAACTTCAAAGATTTGAATTTTTTCTCCTCATTTTTGATCGGATCAGCTGCTATTGGAACGTGAAACAGTCAAGAACGAATTGAAAAAACATGTCTGCTCAATTCGTGATTTCTGTAAATAGACTCCTATTTCTTCGTGATCCAAATGTGCCTCATTGCCCTGGAGTGTTTTTATTTGTTGTTGTTGTTAGGGTCAGTTTTTAGTGTTTTAGTCGTTGTGTAATTTCGTGTATAACACTGCCCACTATCATCTAACGTGCTAATAACGTAGTGTTTTATACCCAGCTGCAACCTCTTTCCCTCAGGTACATCATAATTTGAAGATGTATTCATAATTCCTTCCAATTAAACCCAACCCGCCCTTTTTCATTTAAAACACATGTTAACCAACTTGCTTATGCTTATGTCAGAGGGATTAGCAAATTAAAAAATTGATTTTGCCTTTTGCCATAAAACTAGTTGTTTAAATTCTGTTAATATGTACTTTTAACTAAAAGGTTCCTCAGTACTGCCTTGATCATGTTAGAGAATAAAATTGCGTTGTTAGGGTTTGAATTCTCCTTCATTTGACACAGAATAGCTGTTCAAGTTCCCAAAGTCGTTATCATTGGGCAACAGTTTTCTGTATGAAAATACATGGAAACGAGGCTATCGGGCCAGTCGCAATACTTTTGCTTGAGTTTTGGCCCAGTAGCCTCGTTTGGGTGTATTTTCACGCAAAAACCGCTGTACTGCAGTCATGATTTGTGGATTTGGAATAACAGCTATAACTTTGTACACATGCGTACTTCTCTAGCCGCATAAGCTCCTTCTTACAGATTTTTCCTGATTGTGTCCTGAGGAATACATTCTTTTAGAGATTCTTAAATTTTTCCTTAAAACACCAACTTTAATAATTTCTATAAAAACTCATTGCTTGGAATAAAATACATGTAGATATAATATATGTATTATATGCAGGACAGTTGTCATCACTATAGTCTTTTATTTTTTTGAAGTTAAGAAAATTAATCCTTTGGCCTGCCTAGACTAGCTATCTCTATTTGCCGGCCAATGAAAAATGATATGTATATGTTGTTAAGAAAATATAAATAAGTGTAAAATTTTGTGAAAATGAAAATTTGAAAACAAAAAGGAACATAAGAGACAGAATCAAACTTTAAACGTATAAACTTGTAGGCTGCCATACGAAATTCTGCGGCATTCCCCTTGCCAATGATAACCTTAAACTTCTTTTTTTAGCTGATTTACTATTTTTTCTTAAAAGGTGTACTGAATGCTATCATACTATTTATTATAGTAATATACGACACATGGCCGGAGGACAGTGGAGAGATTAAGTGCAAGGCACAAAACGCTAATGGTTCAGTTACTTCAGTCGCTGAACTTAAGGTCACAGAAGCAGATCACGAACCAGACATAGCACCGAAGGAGTACGAGATAGTTGTGAAACAACCAACAGTTCCAGAGGAACTTCCTCCGGAACAAAGAAAACCAAAGTTTGTCAAGGAACCAAAGAATGTACACCTCACGGAAGGCGAAAATGCTAAACTCACGGTTTCTGCGGATGGGAACCCAGCTCCGATCCTGAAATGGTTTGACGAAGAGGATACAGAAGTCCCAGAAAAAGGCCGTGTTCGTTGTGAACCAGATGGAACCCTTGTAGTTGAAGATGCAGACCTGGACGACGAAGGAGAATATAAGTGCGTTGCTACCAACACAGCTGGTGAGGTGTCGTGCACAATAGAATTGTTAGTAGATGAGAAAGTGGAGGAAAGTTCTGAAGTTAATGAAGTAATATCAGCCCAGAAGAAGCCAGTTCAGGAATTTTCTTTCGCCTTTCCAGATGGAGAAATGCTTACAAATGAGGATTTGGAACAGAGAGAATTAAAAAAGGTGTCTGAAGTAACAACTTTAGATGAATTGGATGATGTTACATTCACGGCTGTTGTTCCTCAGGACGTTGCAAAACGAAGGCTTAAAAGTGGAGAGCCAGTTGATGAGGAGCCTATGTGTGCAGAACATAAAGAACGGAAAGAATTGAAAATAGAATTTGAAGATGATCAAATGGTGTTTGAAAGCGCAGCGCCGACATCCTTAGAATCAGCACCGTATGGGCAAGATGCTCCGTTTCCTCCGGCTGCAGAAATAATTCTAGATGATAAAGAGCCTTTTTCGGAAATAAAGTTCAGAGTTTCTTTGGAAGAAACAGCTGGTTCTGAAGAGGAGTCAGAAGTTACTACAGACGAGGAAGAAGAAAAAGACTCCGTTCGCAAAAAGATGTTTGAGAAAGGATTACCAGTCAAGGTTGAGTCTTCTGAAATCACTGAAATAAATCCAGATCAAAAGAAATTACCTGTTGAATTAGAGTTCAAAGTGTCATCGGAGAAACCTGTTGTACCTGAAGAGAGTGCGACAAGCACAGACAAAGAAACAGAAGGAGAAACTCCACCCAAAAATATTTTCGATAAAATGGAACCAGTGAAAATTGCGCCATCAGAAATTACACAAATAATTCTAGACCAAAGCTCACCACCCGTGCAATTCGAGTTCAAAGTTCCGTTGGAGAAGCCTGAAACACAATCCGAAAAAACGTTTGAGAAAGTTGCACCAGTGAAAATTGAACCGTCAGAAATCGCACACGTAACTCTAGACCAAAGCCAACCGCCCGTACAATTCGAATTCAAGGTTCCTCTGGAGAAGCCTGCCGAACAAGAATATAGTGAAAAAGAGAGTAACACGGAAGAGGAGTTGGGAGAGGAAGGTCCATCCGAGAAAGCTTTTGAGAAAGTGGCACCAGTTAAACTTGAGCCATCAGAAGTTACAGAGATACCTCTACAAAAGAACAAGCAGCCTTTTGAGCTAAAGTTTAAATTACCTTTGGAAAAACCTGTTGAACATGAACAGAGTGAGACAAGCTCAGAAGAAGAAACAGAAGGAAAAACCCCAACCGATGTGACTTTCGAAAAAGTGGAACCAGTGAAAATCGCTCCATCAGAAATCGCACAAATAACTCTCGACCAAAGTCAACCACCAGTGCAATACGAGTTCAAAGTTCCGTTGGAGAAGTCTGCTGAACCAGAAGACAGTGAGAGTGGGACAAGCACAGAAGAAGAGGTTGAAGGAGAAACGCCTTCGGAAAAATGTTTTGAAAACGTGGAGCCAGTGAAGCTTGAGCCGTCAGACATTACGGAGATAACACTGCAAAAAGACAAACCACCCTTTGAGCTAGAGCTCAAAATACCATTGGCGAAACATGTTGAACCTAAGGAGAGTGGGACAAGCTCAGAATTGGAAGAAGAAACCCCATCAATAATGACTTTGGAAAGAATGGAACCAGTGAGAATTGCACCGTCAGAAATCACAGAAATAACTCTGGACCAAAGCCAACCTCCCGTAAAATTCGAGTTGAAAGTTCCGTTTGAGAAGCCTGTTGAACCAGAAGATAGTGCAACAAGCACAGAGGAAGAATCAGGAAATGAAACTCCACCCGAAAAAACTTTCGAGAAAGCAGAACCAGTAATCACCAAGCCGTGCGAAGGCTTTGGATTAACTGCAGCAGATCAAGAGGAACCGGTTATTGTTACCAATGAGTCAGTAACCGCAGAGGAGCCAGAGCCTCCTGCAGAACTGCAAGAAAAAAATGAAAAAGTGGTACCTCCTGTGTTCACTAAGGAGCTCCTCCATGAGATAGAAATTGTGGAGGGTGAAAATGCTACCTTCTCAGCTACAGTGTCTTCCAAACCGCGGCCTGAAATAATGTGGTTTAAAGATGAAAAGCCACTCGAAGAAGACGAACGAATTAAACGTGAAGAAACACCCAATGGTTCCATTCGGCTTACGATAAATAACACATCACTTAACGATGAAGGAGATTATAAATGCATTGCGAGAAATAGCGCTGGCAAGGTTTCAACTTCTTGTGAACTCTTTGTTGAAGAGAAACTTGAAAAACCATTCTTTGTTGAAAAGTTCAGAGATTTGGAGGTTCTTGAAGGAAATGATGCAAGATTAGAAGTTCTTGTAAACGGAACTGAGCTGGAAGTGGACTGGTATAAGGATGGGGAGATGATAACAAAGAGCACAGACAGAACAGAACGTGTGGAAAATAAAGAAAAGGGAACCTACGCTTTTCTTATAAACTCCGTAAAACCAGAGGACCAAGGTTCATACAAGTGTGTTGCAGCGAATGACGCAGGAGACGTGTCATGCCACGGCGAACTTAGCGTAAGGATGGAAACCCATGCACCTAAATTCTTGCAAAGACTTGAAAGTAGAGAAGTCATGGAAGGCAGTGATATTGACCTTGAAGTAGAAGTGACAGGAAAGCCAAAACCAAAGGTTGAATGGCTAAAAGATGGCAAAGCAATACAGTGCGATGAAAGAATTGTTGTGGAATCCGAAGGACGGGTCCATACCTTAGTGATTCAGAACGCCCAACTAGATGACGAGGCCGAGTACAAATGCGTGGCGAAAAATATTGCAGGGGAAGCATTTTGCAGGGCTATGCTACTGTTAGAGGAGGAGATGAAAGCACCAGAGTTCGTTACTTTTCCCGAAAATGTAGAAATCATCGAAGGCAGTGCTGCTCGCTTTGAAGCCGCTGTAACAGGAATACCCGAGCCTGAAATCGAGTGGTTGAAAGACGACAAACCAATCAAAGAGGATCATAGGTTTAAGCTCAGATTTGATAATAACCGCTCTGTTTTGAGAGTTCTTGATGCCGAATTAACGGATGAAGGAGATTACACCTGTATAGCGTCAAATAAGGTGGGTAAATGTTCTTTTACAGTAGAGCTAATAGTCGAAGAATCTAGTGTACCGCCGACTTTTGTGAGAAGACTAAGCCCAGTGGAGCTTTTAGAAGGAGGATTAGCCCGTCTTGAAGTACGAGTGTCTGGAACACCGGAACCGGAAATAACTTGGTCAAAGAACGAAGAACCTGTGGAAGAGAGGGAGAGGTATGAATTGCTGTCAGACGATAACATGCATTGTTTATCGATACGCGACTGTAATTTATCAGACAGTGGTTTTTTTAAGTGTACAGCTGGCAACGAAGCCGGTGTAACATCTTGTTCAGCTGAACTCAAGGTTACGAGAAATCCAGAATCTCTGGCGTTCTCTGATATTGACAATGAAATGCCGTATCATGTAGACGAGGCTGGTAACATCACTCTTGAGGCAACCGTGACAGGACGACCCCGCCCTAAAGTGGAATGGCAGAAAGACAACACGCCCATTATACAGAGTGCTCACTATGATGTGCAAGTAGACGGAGATCAGTACAGGCTGACCATCGTTGCAGCCAGTCCTGGTGATTCTGGAACCTACAAGTGTGAAGCTACGAACGAATTTGACACTGTTTCACGGACTTTTAACATTGATATTGAAGGTAGGGTGATTCAGTTATATTTATGATGCAGTTTGCCAGGTAAAATTTCTATTTGCAATCTATTGTTGCTTGTGAATGATAAACACCTCCATGATGCAGTGGGTGATGATTGTTTTTGTATCTAGCCGAATGCGTCAAGCACTTAAAATTCGGGCCACAAACGTCGAATCATTTTCGTAGGGAAAATTAGTTACGTTTTTTGTCGCATTTCTGTCTGCCGAAATAAGCGATAAAAAATTGTATTCAATTCGATTTAAGGGAGGGTTAAATCTTAGAGCTTCTACAGACGATAGTCTCTATTCGAAGGAAAAGATAAGGTCAACAGGTCATACATTTCCAGTTGGCTTGTTCGTGTCACACCCTCCCGCTTTTGTTAACCATTATTCTGTTTTATCGCTTCGTGATAACGAACATACTAAACTAGCTAAGATAACTCTTTAGAGTATCTTAGCTGAAAACCAGTTTCGAATCAAAATTCTCGAATTTTCACAGGAACAAGCAACAGCCTCGGGCATGTAGGTCTGAGCTACAATTTCATGATATTATCTAATTAATTCCTGTCATACTTAACTAATAAGTGATGCGTTCACAATGACATCGAGTAGCCATAGCCTTTATAAGGGCATTGGTTAGGCTGGAATTAAAATTTAAGATGTGCGGTGGTTAGAATTCCTTTATCAATAAAATTCATTTAGTTTTAATGTCAAAATTTAGGAACGGCTCATTTGTTCATTTATTACCACAGACGAAAGCGGTCTTGTTTATACGGGAAACACAGAAGTGAACAAAAGATCTGTCACGTTTGAGTATAATCCCAAGTCACAAACCACGTTTGTCTGGGTATCAAAAGATGTTCTTTTATCTAGTCAAAAAGAAAATGTTTTTGCGGACAAATATTTAATGGTTTCCACTTTATACCATTTAGAGAAATATTTTTGTTTCGAGTGCTGTTTATTCTGGGAGGTCACGAACTCAACACGGCTGTCATCGCGTCTTCCGTCTGTCCATACTTGGTCTGGTGCGCTGCATTTGATAAATACTCAACAAATCCATTTGCCAAAAAGCTGTCACCAACAAAACCCACAATCCTGTTCACAAGTAGCAAAAAATTGCAAATAGAAATTTCTTTCGTGTTCTGTGGTCATTTGCCAACAAAACACATCTGTTGGACAAAGAAATTGTTTTTGTTTGCACGTCTGTAATGAAACCCCTGCTGAACGCTTTAAAAAGACTAACAGTAAGATTTAAAAACAAACTAAACGTGATATGGATAAATTAACTGTTTTAAAATTTGATCATTTTTAGCTTCTCGACAGAAAGATAATCTCATTAGGTATATCTATTCACTACACGAGTTTTACTGGCAAGTTTAATTGCTCGCGTGTTTTTAACACACAATTAAAACTAACTCATTTACTTGTAGCTAGCTTTGAAAAATACGTTTCAATACTGTTTTTGATCCTGAAAACGAAAAGAAATCGCATGAAATGGCGGTACATAAGGCGGCTTGCGTTTTCCGCTTACAATCTTTTCCTTATAATTTTTTGTAAATATAGTTTGTCTGTGGTATTAAGTTTTTTGAGCAGTGGAGCTTTTTTGCATTTTGAAAATTCGAAACAGAATTTACCCCATCGGTAGAATCAAAGAGCAAATTTATCGTTCATGTTCTGCGCATTCTTGGTAATTGCGGAATGATTATCATGCCGCGTAGACATTAAATTATTTAATAATAGAAAATGACTCCTAAGGAGTTAGGTTGTTTGAGATATGTCTTTGTTGCTGTAGCTATTATTTTGCGTCGCATGCTGAACAATTTACAGAAGCAACAAAACGGCTCGAAACGCGATTTTTGTGATCTTCAGAACAAATCCAAAGATATTTTAACCACACGTTAATGATTGCAAAAAATAATGGAAATATTTGGTTCAGTCTCGGCTGCATCATGTCTTTCGTTACATTGCTTTAAATGTTGGCAGCTACACGGTGAATGCAAAGTAGAGTTCAATTATGTGAACATCAAATGGTAAACCTTGTCATATTGCTGGATAAACGTTGTTTCTAAGGCAGACTGGACTCACTTCTGCTTCACAAATATAACAAAATATGAAATTTCTTCTGGAATTATGAATATTCTCGAATGGAAATTAACTATTGCAAACCAAATACTAATTCAACATTTTTAAGAACATTTCTCCTCAGCCCAAAATTGGAATTTAGACGTTATAAAAGTTATAGTGTGCGTCCTTTTAAAGGTTTTCGTATAATTTCTTTACAGTATACGTAATCATCTGTTTTTCCCTCGTTTGGCTAAAATGATCAGTGAGTTACTATAAGTATAAAGTTGCTGCAAAAAAAAAAAATTAAAAAAAAAACAAATAAAGGAAGCCTTTATGACTTTTTTTTCCAGGTTGTTTGCAAAAATAGCGATTATGAAATCATGATATTGTTTTATTGCATTGGAATATTACATGACAGACCAAATGAAAGTTCCGGTTTTGGTACCTGGATAAATCTTACATTTTTTGCCTTTTGTTCAGTAACTAACATCAGTTTCCCTTATCTGCGTGACAAATAAATACACTTTTGAAAATAATTGCGAAAATCCGTTCACGTACTTTCAGCAGGGTGGCAAAAATATTTTTTTCGCGACCCGTTAGTGGGATTAAAAGCAAGCCCGGATCGTTTATTGGGAAGATGAAAATGCAGTCATGATCTGTCAGTATTGTTTTAAAGTAAAGTCCATGATTCAGCGCAATTCTCCCAAAGCTCTCTCATCGCGATTCGATGCATTATTCATGGTCGTTATCTGGGACCACCTCATTTCCACTCGGTTTCTCACGTTTGCCCTTAAAAGAGTAAAATAAAATTTTATTATGAAGAAATATTCTGACGTTGTTTGACAGTTTTTAGTCTGTCTTAACTGCATTTTTCCCGATTATAAGCGGATATCGGTTGATTTTATCAGCGATTAAAATTTTGAAAACATGCTTATCCAAGTAATGGCATATTGCTCGGCAAGAAAACTGTGGGCTCAAAAAATAATTAAAATATCGAGATTATGCGATAATGTGGCTCAGAATAAAGTATGAACCCAAATACTTTATATTATTTGTACCGAAATACTAAAAACGGACAGATTTGGGTTGAAAAGCGTAGTAATAAAGGTTGACCTCAGGAGCTGCATTGTAATGTGATTATGATTTTATTTTAATCCATCTTTTATCTGCAGTGAAAACATTAGTACTAAATTGAAACACGTGTCCAGGCGATCAGAATTGTTTTCTTCTCCAGTTTGTCCTCTAGGCCCTACTTGCACCAAAATCTTTTTCCATTTTTGGAACACAGCCGCAATACGGCTGTCATATTGCGCTGCACATGTTGAATTTCACTTTCCTATTTAATGATTCAAATTTGCTGTTGTCTTTACGAAATACGTTAGAGTTATTGTTTATTTGGTTAGAAAAACAACTAAATAGTTGTTTCACAAAATGTGTTCTTTAGATTCTAAAGTTGTGAATTGTATTTAAAGTTTTGAAATGTATTGTTTAGGTTCAGGGCTGAAAAATATTTATAGCATACAGGGGCGCTATGCTAAAAATATTTGGCGACAAAACGTCCCTATAAAACATATATCAAAAACTATTTTTCGAATTTAGACACTTTCTATAACCTCGACATTTATAAGTCATTATTTAGTATTAGTTTCATGACTCATGGAATGTGTACTAATTAAAAAAAGTTCATTATTTTTTTTATTTATCGAGAGGACGATAACAAAATAATTTATCTTATCGTTTCACACGGAACAGTGTGGAAATGCTTGATACGTTTGGCGTCTATTTTACCTAAGTAAAGAAATTTTTTGACGCGACTCCTTGTAAATTAACCCGGCCTGTTTATTGCTGTTGGTTGCGGTCACTTCTTTGTCTAAATGATTCATGACAAGGTGGAAATGATATAAATTTGTGAGAAATTTTAATGTCAGCTGATCATGTCATCATGGATTTGTCTTTCTGCACCCAGAAGACAATTCGTCTATCGGTTTTTACTGTGACTGTTATCTTGATAATTACCTCGTTAAAATACTATAGGAAAACGCAGACATTTCTTGGGTATTTAAAAATGATAACAAGGTGGTAATTCTGTTGCTTGTTGTTTCTGTGTTTCACTTGTAATCCTTGTTTTTTTAAGTTGATCCCCTTATAGTTTCGCAGATGAGAGAAATGTTACTGATATTTTTACAACTGTCAGCTGTAAAAAAAATGTCGTGGATGATACATAAACATCAAAAAATTTCAGACAGAAATATTTCGGACATTTTATTTTCGGACAAACTAATTTCGGACACCTTTTTGTGAATTTCGAACAAAGTTCGGACAAAAATTTCGGACCCTTTTTCCTGCAAACATAACTTTATTACGAACCTGTTCCGAAGGCAATTTTAAACGTTTTTGCAGTATGATATTGTTTCTCTCATTGTAAAAAACAAATTCAGACAAAATAATGAGTTCATTTACATCTAGTAAGGGTTCATTTAGTTCATTTTCAGGAAGTTGAATGGTTAAACAAGTTGGCCATTGGCATTAGCAAATCGTTAAGATTGAGGATGCGAAACGGCAAATTCTTTGCCTATTAAAGGAATTAATTGAACGGAACTATGATGCTATGAAAGAGGCCTTGTTGCACGCTGAAAAAGAGATTTTCGTATAGCATCAAACTGTGAGAAAATAAAAACAAACTGTTACTCCCCTTAAAATGAAAATCGATGGCCTATATCCTAGTGAAAAAAATTTCGGCCGCTAAACATTTTCGGACGCTAAAAGTTTTCAAACGGATTAATATTCGGACAAAAATTTTGTACGAAAATAAATTCGTCCGAAATTTTTTGATGTTAATTTAAGCATTGCCCGTGTTTGAAATACGTCCATAAGAAATGGCAGAAATTAAAGGTACGGTAATACGTGCAACCAAATCCTCCAACTTGTCACGCAACATTGCTGTGAAACAGATTGAAAAGCGATGCTGCGCGTTTGCCACCCGCGTACAAACTTATTTCGCAGCAAATTTAAGCTGTTGCAGTTGAGTGAATCCTGACTTCTGATTGGCTAATACGGCCCAGTGAATGATAGCAACGTCATCCTGCTGCGAGACAAGTTGATCTGGGGTAGTAATACGCGTAGCACCTACAGGTTTTGTAGCAAAAGGGAGAATGACCTACTTTCTGCAACAAACATTTTTAACCTGCAATCAGACGTGTGCAATCAGGGTTAAAACGCGCAGCATCGCTTTTCAACCTGCAACAATGTTACGTGACAGGTTGGAGGATTTTGTTGCTCATATTACGGCACCTCAAAGCTTAGTTCTATGAAAATCCAAAGTTCACAATTGGAAACTTTAGAATTTAGACAGATAACTTTAATGGCAAAATTTGAGACATATTGCCGCAGTAGAAAACTTTAAAGTTTCTAAATCATAATTAATTTTTAAAAAACAAGAGTTTTATTGACGTTTTTTGACATCGGATTTCCATACAAATGCGCTTATTAATATTTCAGTCATTTTGCCACACCGTTAAGATTGCATCCATAAACTAAGACAAGGCCTGTTAAATCATCCCCGAGTTTTGATGCTGATAACTAAAAGTTGATTTCTTAGTTATCGGCAACTTGTTTTCATTGTCTGTAACGACAGTAATGAAACTTATTTAATTTATTTAAATTATTTAATTTTGAACTATAAAGAAAAAAGTTTGAAAAAAAAACGATTTTAGCTAAAATTCAAGACTCTTTCCAAATATTTTCCACTGACTCACGTACCCTTCACTGATGACTGAAGCGTTGTTATAATAGTTTTTTCACATAAACGTTTTAGGCCTGAATGGCACAAAATATTAAAAACGTATTAATATATTTGACGCCTTCTAAAAGTTTAATGGCATTTATGTGTAAAATGCAAAAATTTTTATGATAAAAATCGTGTTTAGTCAAATTTGAGCTCATGGAGGAAAGACTTTCAGCACTATAACACAAAAACTCTGTAATGCAAATTGACCTTCTTGTTTCTTTCATCCCTTTTCAAAAAGGTTTTAAACCTTGGCCGTGAATATTCGTTCTCTCTAACTGTTAGAGTTAGTTGCTTTTGTAAAATCCAAATCTAGATTTTGCATTTCATTTGTCACTTTCGCCAAAATCCAATCTTGGATTGTAATCCAAACAACCCGCGCTCGATCTTGAATTGTTTAGATTAAATCAGCATCAGAACTGAGGTTTTCTGCGTTTTTGCGTTCCATTCACCTATCCAAAATCAGGTTTTTATCTTGCCGCCATTTTGATTTGATTTCCCGCACTAATGGCACCGCTGACAAGTAACTCAAATGCACAACGTTTTCTTAAAATCAGATTTTGAATTTTACGTTCCATAATCTATATTTAGATTTTACAAACTCTTGCATAGAACAGGAGAAATCAACGCGCTTTTGTCGTACATTACTATATTCACTATACGCATTTGGAAAGAAAAATAATACTAGAACCTAGAAATGTAAAAGCTTCCCTAAAGTCCGTAACGGTCAACAAATTTCTGCTTCGTATCAAAATTTATTTGAATCTGGCAAGGGATTGAAAAAATTCTGAAAAAATTGTGAAGGATAAATTGGTTTTTGAAAATTGGAAATTCAACTTTTCATTTACCATCTATCTTACAATGCTTTATCCTGTATGCTGTATGTTACATACTATTAACTTTGCTTCGTGTACTAAGGCCCGGTCAAACGTCGAACTTCACATGTGCCGAATCTAATGCTAATGAGCAAATTCTATTGTTCTACCTCATTTGCATTAG
>JAODFW021622895.1:0-13438 GCA_027575235.2 Palythoa mutuki
TAGCTCCCTTCAGGAGCTCGGTTTTTTTCCGAGTTCTTTGTCTCCGCTTGTTTCATAATTGTTATTATTTACTGATCGCCCTTACTAAAACACAGAATTGCTCAAATATTTATCTGCTTAATAGTAATAAAAAAGCGATGGATATATATGGAACTGTTTTCAACTTGGTTATAAAATTAGAAAGGAAATGCTCCTCAATACAAGTTGAAGTGCTCAGAAGAAAAGTTCTGAGTCACTGTATGACGGGACTGATTAACGGTCAGATGCTCTACCCACTAAGCTACTCAGAGACTCGCATAGAGAGCTGAGTCACTGCAAGGTGAAGTTCTTGTTGATGGGTTCCTGCTAGACCTATCGAGCAAGCAGGTGCAAGATATGTGTTTAGCGGGAATACATCTGTAAGAACTTAAGCTGTGACACGACTCCCAATGTGAGTTACTATAGCTCACTGTGCAGAGCATGCGTTTGATTGTCAGTATATCTCAGGATTTTTTTTCTAAGTTATTTAACTTGAAGAGCACTTTCTTGCTAAGATTGAAGAAATATGAAAAAAATATTCAAAAATTAAAACAGATAGGTTTACATACATCCCTTTACGATTTCATACTCTCTAGAATGCGGATACCCTTAGCTGGATTTCAAAACCCCTTGACTGGATTCCAAATCCCCTTGATTGGATTTCAAAATCCGTTGACTAGATTTCAGATTCCCTTAAATGGATTCCCAAATCCCTTGACTGGATTCCAAAATCTCTTGACTGGAATTTAAAATCCCTTGAATAGATTCCAGATTTCACCAACTTGCGGCCCTTAGTCTATATCTGACTCACTGGTACTCGCAACTAGGTCGTTTTACTTTTTTTTATCTTAATCGATTCTAAGGAAGGACTGCTGGCGGTCTAACAAATTGGTAAATAGAATTCAATCAATTTCGATTCCACTTACTAGACCATCTACATCCAGAATCTGGATACCACCGACTAGATCACCTACATCCAGAGCTTGCATGGGTTCCACCGACTAGATCATCAAAATCTAGAGCCTGGTTTCCACCGACTAGATTATCTACATCCAGAGCCTGGGTACCACCGACTAGATCATCTTCATCCACAGCCTGGGTTCTACCGACTTGACATCTACATCCAGAGCCTAGGTTCCACCAAGTAGACTATCTACACTCACAACCATTAATCCACCGACTAGACTATCTACATCCAGAGCCTGGATTCTACTGGCTAGACCATCTACAACCAGAGCCTGGATTCTGCCGACTAGACCATCCACATCCAGAGCTTGCATGGGTACTACCAACTAGATCATCGACATCCAGAGTCTGAATACCAAATGAATCTTCAATCTGGATTCCATATCACATATACTATGAAATCCTATAAGTTTAGTTTCGAGTTGTAAATGCTAATTAGATGAATGTTGCAGACAGAAAGGTTCTTAGCTTGACTTGGTTTTGTTTACTAAAACGATGGCAACACTACCACCCAGATGCCTTTTTACCTCTGTACGCTGCTTTTTTGGATGAAAGAATTTATATTGATAAACATATCTACATTTAATTAATGAGAGTTTTATTGATTTTGTGAAAAACGTGTTAGAAAAAGCAGTGCAAATATTACTACCTCTAACCAATATCGTAGGTTATTGGATGCACAATCTAATTGGGGTTCGTCAAGCTTTTATACGTGTAAAACAAACCTGTTAAGGGTGTAAAATTTAATCGGCGGCACAAAATATGTTTTGTATTAAATAGAGAGACTTCCTCCGTTTCATCTAGTTTCTTTTTCGCTCTTAATAAAAAAAATACCAGTTGTTCCTGAACATATACCAAAAGAAAAGCTTGTTAATTTGGGAAAATACCAAGAAGTTTATCATTTTAAAACTGACAGTTTTCCGGTAACTACAAGCTAACCGCTTCTTACTTCAAGCAATAAGAAATTGTCTTAAAAATTAATCCGGTTCCTTATTGGGAGGTAGACAAGAAAAAATAATTTCATTATCGTCCTTGTACATGTATAGTTTTGACAATTCAAGCGTTGTTGGTGAGTTAGCTTTATCGAATCCTATGTATTTTTTTCCTATCAGCAGGAATGAACATTTTTCAATGAAGATCTCGTTAAACCGATAGTACAGGCTGCGAGGATTATTAAAACGTGCTTCGGTTGAAAACCGAATTACCTGTCTCCTAACTCATTTAGCAAGCTTCGCATTTTGTTGATTATCAGGTTTGCAATGACAATAAAACAGCTGAGAATTTTGGAAGCCCTGTCAAAATTATACTGGCGGCATCTTCAGTTTTCGTTTGTTTTAATTTCTATGTTTGCTTTACGTCAATTAGTGTACTGTTGCGAGTAATCAGTCTAAAATCGAATTGTGTTCAGAAGGCGCGTGGCATTGACTCAATGAATTAGAAAAGGCAAGCCAGGTTAATTTACAAAATAGTGTGTCTACTGTTTTGAAATGAACATTATCAAACTTTCCAAAAAAAACGTTTTTTAAGTTTCAAATTATTGGGCTGCTCGTTAAAAATGGCTCAGTTTGAAATTATGTGCTTAACTATTCAAATACCAGTGTTTCCTGCGTTTATGCAATTCAAAGTATAAAAAGGCCTTACACATTTTCAACAGGGCCAATAGCAATAGGAGCGATTAGACTAAAGCTAAAACTGTGGTAGAATAGCTACAAGATATCACATAATTTATCTCCTAAACTCTTCAAACTACGGTGACTTCAGATAGGCTTCTAAAATGAAATAATTATAATGAAACAAGCACTCAAAGTTTACCGAACTGTCAAAGTAATATAATGCGGTTAAATCTCATTTGTCCATGTTGTTTGAGCACAAATTAAACATCAGTGCACTATATAAGCGACTGCGGTATTTTTTCAGTCAAGATACGTATTGGAAGGTACGTCAAAGTAACCTGCAAGACGGAAATCCTTTGATTTACCAGTAATGGATTCGACTTCAAACATTTCTCGTTCTGTGATGGACTCACCGTCTATCGTGGTGGAATCTCTGAAGACCAAGAACAACCAAAGTAGCGACGAAAGCTTCTTCGAATACGATTATGATGTTGCTCTAATTTTTCTCAGCTTGACTATCATTGTAGCGAACATTCTGGTTATCGTGTTATTTGTCAGAAAATATCAACTACGAACAAAAACCAACACCCTGCTCTTGAGTCTAGCGGTGAGTGATCTCATGATGGGAGCTCTAGGGATTCCGTTTTACGTCGCTTGCAACGCTTTGTACACAAAACCGATCTGCGCCAGTGCAGCAGTTATTTACAGGTTTATCGCGATTTCTACTATTTTCCACATCCTGGCCATAACGGTAGAGAGGTACATTTCGGTTATTTATCCTCTTAAATATTTTTCAATCGTAACACGAAGCCGTATTATGAAGGTCATCTTCTTTCTCTGGTTGGGTTCCTTGTTTACAGCTTCAATTCAGCTTTCCTGGACAAACATGGAACGGTCAGGCTATGACTCCTTCGAGGTGAAATGTAACTTGATTTACAACTTCGTAAGCCTTATCATTTGCTTCGTTGTACCTGTTATCACAATGAGTGTGATTTATTGTCGGGTATTCCTCGCTGTTCGGCATCAGATTTCTGAAGCAAGAAAACATAGCCTATCTGGCCAGAAAAGGAGCGCGAAAATACACGCTACAGAACTTCGAGCTGTCATGATTTTTGCATTAATGCTAAGCATCTTCATCTGCTTTTGGGTTTCCTGGTACATAATCGCTCTGAGACTCTACATCAGCTCCTACTTTCAAGACAAATTTGCTGTGGATCGCGTAACGTCTGATGTGCTGACCTTTTTGAGACTCTCAACGCCTTTAATAAATCCTATACTGTATACATTCCTGAAACAAGACTTCAGAAACGCTCTCATGTCCATGATTCTTTGCAAGTCACGGAGAAGACAGCAAAATGACAACTGTGGTTTTGAGATGGTAACTCTTAAAACCTCGTGTTCCACAGCCATTGAAGCAAATGTGTCATCTACTAACAGTGCAAAAAATTTACGAATGAAGGCACAAAAACAAGAACCACTTATTAAGGATATTGAAGAAGAAAAGTAAATTTAGGGGAAAGTTACGTTTCTTTTTAAAATAGGTGACATGTAAATTACGAAAAGAGAGAGTATCAGAAAATAGTTAACATCAAATGAATAAAGTTACTCAAAAATAATCAGTTTCTATAGGCATAAAATACTGTAAAATAAAAATCTTTGTTGAAACGGTCAATAAGTAATCCAAACTTCAAAACAGTATTCTAAAAATAATGTTGACATTTCCAAGATTAGGAAGGAGAAATGACAATTTCAGTTTTAATGCTGAGAAAACCAGTGATCTGCAAAGTAAGTTTAAAGTGTGAAGAAGTTACTGTTATTATACGATATTTACCACATTAATAAATAAATGTTGCATGCAACTCAAATCGTAAACGATTCCGTCGCTTTAGAAAGAAAATAAATGAATATCATAAAAAAAAGATGCATAACAACTTGCGAAAAAATTTTCAATCATAGCTTACGAGATCTTATTGAAATTTCAATTTCAATTTGAAACTGACTCTTTACTCTCTTACTTATACTTCAACGTGATTGAATAAAAAATTTTATTGGTTCTGCTTTCCTTTATCTTTAAAATCAAAAGAATAAAGTCTCTATTTCTGACAACCGGAAAACATATATGATGATTTTTAAGATTCGTTTTCTCAAGAAGTGTCATTAATGCTAGAATATAATTTGACCTCATTTGTTTTGCGCTAATGATGTGTTTAAAAGTAATTTATTTATTTTCACTTTCTAAATTATTCCCAGTTTAAATCGTCAAAAGTGTGAGAAAAGTTTGTCAATACACGTCAAGTTTGTCAAGACGTTTCACAATGACAGCGTTGAGAGACTTGATAAGTTAGTTTTTACGCGGTTTGACGTTTTGCTTTATCTACATTGTAGTGCTTACAGTTTTTTTTGTGGGAAATATCCTAGGAAAAATATTGACAAAAATAACCGGCTCGCTAGGAATAAAACTACAAAATGCCAAATCCTATGCCAAAAAGACAAGTTTTTTGTATTTTTTTTTTAAAAATCGTAATTGGCTTTACGTACGTATACGTCATTAACTTGTCACAACTTTTTTTTCCAAATCTAAGCATTTTCGACATAAACTCTTTCCGCAATTAATTCTTGAATGTCGAACCCTTTATTAGACTTGCTTTTTCACTATGGGTTAATTAACATATCACACGAAAGTGTCTTTGCGTCCTGACAAGTGCACTCCTTTTGCAAACAACGCAGTCCGCAATTCGGTTTCTAACGTTTGAAACAGATGACGAAAACCAATAAAGTGATCATTTGTTTTGATTCTCTTGAAGAGTAGAAATGATTGGTGTTTTTAGTTCTAACTTTAGAACCAGTTGTCGAAACCCAATAATTCCTTTCCATTTTGCTTATCTCGAAGGATCAATTCAATATTCAGTCAAACCAGTACATAATTATCATCAACCTGACCATACGGTCAATAAATACGCGTTTGTGTGTGACAACTTAAGAAAATAAGAGAATAATGGAAAAAATTTTACTTGCTACAATAATGTTGCATACTGGAACGTACAAATATAAGATCTTTATCTTGGAGTTGGGCTGCGCCTTGTTGTCAAGTCGTCCATACGACCCAGAGCTTCTACGGTTTTAATAGAAGAACTCAGAGGCTCAGTGTCCCACATCTGCATCATCCTAGTCGCTTTCCACTTCCTAAATCTCGCTGATAGGAGTTTTGGATTCTTTCTGTTAAGATGCTTCAGAAAATGCGCCTCGGCTCAAAAAGCAAAAGCAAATATGAACGACTGAGCTGTTAGAGAATGGCTGTGCAACACGGACAGTGTGTCATAAACAGTTTACTGAACGTAAAAAGGGCTAACTTGATTGATAAATGCAACTTCGGTAATGGAGACCTGTCAAATTATAGTTGTATTTAATCACTTACATTATCATTTTTTTAAAAAAATTGTTTCAATAAAAAGAACATTTTAACTGTCCGTTCGTTATTTCAAAGTGTCCGTTGTTCGTCTTAGAGAGGTGTCCGTCTTACAGAGACTTAAAATACAGTAACTGAAATGACTGAAAAAAAAAACAAGATTTCATGTTCGTTTTCAGTAGAGATACCCGTCTTATCTAGGTGTCCATCTTCTGGGGTTCCACTGCAAATGTTCTCATTTTCAACAAATTTTGAAGTGAAGTTTGAATTTTTCATGAAGTTTGGTAACTGGGAAATGGGTTAAACTGAGAATAATATAATATAAAGAGTATTGATTTGTGGACATGAAGGTTTTAGTGTATGTCTCACAACAAAAGTACCAGCGGCTCATAAATTTAAGTTTTCTTTGAACAATGTGTACAACTGTTGTTTGCTCTCGAGCACTATCTTAGCACGCGCATGCGTCATGAAGTGAAATCTCATGACGTCGAAGAGCTCATGGAAGATCGATTGCAACTACTACTACAACGTCAACTAGATTTTTAACCTAAGTGACAATGAGGGTTCGCTCAGATGTTTTAAAGTACATGCATCTTGACAGGACCTACTGCCTTTTAACTGGTCAGTTGTTTAACTCTAGTTCACTATTAACTGAAAAGCACAAAAACAAGCAGAGGATATCGGAAGATTTTCATACCTTGAAGATTTGCTTTCACTTTGTATTTGCTATTCTTCTTTACTCTCCTAGTTGTTGTCCTTTTTTCTTTTCACAAAAAAACCCCCATTGAAATCCAGGTTCAAATTCGAATCTACTGTTTGTTGAGTGAAAAGTTTAAAGATCATGCTTAAAATGTCATTTTTTAATGACAAAAGTAAAATACAAATTTTGTAGTAGCTGTAGTCAAAAAAGGCGCTTACTTGAATCTTTTGTGCTGTGACGCCATAATAGGTTTAGTTTTAGTTTTTCACAACAACAATCGGGAAACTAGTAGTCAATTAAGTCAGTTACTTACTTAAGGTGGCGCTTCCACCTTCACTTCAGCGCATGATTATAAAGTGTGAAGGAGTACAAACGCCAAACGGTCGCTCCAAACATACGGAGGTTGTAGCTTTGGTTAGCAGACGGTTTGACATCCGTCCATTAAATATCAACTGCAAAAAAAATGTTAGACATCCCTAAAACTCGCTAAAGGTAAAATTTCTCATAAAACAGGTTTTCCCCTGCAGCTTTTCCTCCTCTCAAGCCTCATCGAAAATTCTGGAGATATTTAAGAGTTCTTCTCGTTTATCAATCTCGTTTACCTATGATTGGGAATTGGAAATTTCCAACTATTCAATGGGATATGATTCAAAATGTCTCGAAATTTGACCAAAATGTCGGAAAGGGGGAAGCGCCCCTTTACGTCCTTAAGCTCCAGACGAACTGAGGTTGCAGCACGCCGGCGCGGCCGACTACGTTTACCATCTCAGTTCGTCTGCTCTGTGTTAGTTCTTCTAAGCTTTTCCAATTGTGTCCCAGTTCCTTTGCTTCTTTCTCTGTATCCCTTATCCAGGTGTTTCTTGGGCGACCTCTCTTCTTTCTGCCTTGGGGATTTACATGCAGCGTTTGTCTGCTAATGCAATTTCATGGTTTCCTTAGCGTATGGCCTAATCATGTATACATTGTAACTATTGTACATCGGGACAAAACATAAAAGAGAAATTTATATAATTACATTCAAATCACTAAAAATTTCAAAAATATAAACTATAAGCAATGATTAACTTCGCTAAAAGCTACATTCTTTTACGAGCCTAAGTGGCCCATTGGAGCCGGTGCTAATCTCCGGTTTCTGTAGTGTTAAGGGAATAAGAGTCATTGACTCCCCCTGAACGGAACACTAATCCAGGTTAGCCCCCAGCAGAAGCTGGTACTCATTTTAGCGACCTCGGGAAGATGGAAGGTGACACAAATATTCAGCACTCGGCTGAGCCAAGACTTGAACTTCAGGACCTCGTGGCTAGAAACCAGAGATCTTACCACTGCGCCAACTACGCCGATTGGCGTTGAGGCTTACATTATTCAAGAAGCTTTCCGAAAGCCAGACATGAAAAAAAGATATCTGTTTTGAAGTTTGTTCCACTCTTAGTGTGCATCGGTCAACGATCTTGTTTTTACAGTAAAGACTTCCATAAAATTAGATGTTCTCTTTTACGAATACAGGTCGAAATGCAAAAATGGTGCTTGAGCTGTTTAAAATCTTGGATATACACAATGAAATGGCGCTGAATGACATTCAGTTCTGGGCTTTCTTGAGAGGCTGCACGGATTTGAGTACAAACCAGATATACAAGGTAAATGGTTATAGAGATTGTTCTGTTACTAGTGTTAGGGTACAACATTTTGAACTTCAATATACAATATACATTTGATCAATTTCTCATCTTATTATCCCTCAAATTGATTTCATCCAATCACAGGTTTCTTCACTGTCGTGATTTTTTGCCACACTGTCATGTTTTCAGACGATATCGCAAACAGTTAGAAGTCTTTGTTGACAATTTGGGCAACTGCAAATGTAAAACGCACACTGACCCTCGTGAAGTTGTCGAAAATTTACCCAGAAAGATAAAGGAAAACACGTCAATTCGTGCATTGCATTCAAACAATTCCCGCCAAAACATATCTTGTGAAGCCATAAGATGTTTGTCGGGGAACATGACCTCCGGCTATCTTCTCAAACAACATCTTCTCCTGTGGCTGCCATCTTGAATCTTGCAGTGCGATTACGTGAATCGAGTTCTGCTCCCCACAATTGGCATCACACAGCGGACTCGGCGTATCACACCAGCCGAAAATTTTTCGGCATGAAAATGCAATAGCAGGTTCACAAGTATACGATATTTTGTCGGCTTCCATCTTTTGTCTGCAAAAATAAATCGGCTGTGTGTGGCAGTTACAGACGTCCTGACAAGGATTGGACACGAATTTTTGTCGTAGATCTAAAAACGCCTGATCAGACATGCATGTGTCGGAGCTTCTTTATGCGTCAGCCAGTGGGAAATGAAGTTGTAAGCACGTGACAAATAGAAAGCACGTAGTCCCAATATCGCATGGTATGAAGGAAACAAAGACAGAACGAGTGGCGCGTTCAAAGCGGGCACTGGGCCCGATAAATAAAACCTTGAGTCTTCCGACAAAAATGGTGTAGTGTGTAAGTTGACTTAAGAGATCAATTTTCTCTGTTATATTTCTTACTGTTTAAGGTGTTCGATATGTTGGACGTTGATTGCTCAGGAACAATTGACTTTGACGAGTTCTACCTTCTCACCTGCATCCTAATCGCTGTACAAGACAAAGAAGAAAAACATTTCATATATCGACATTCAAGAACCGTGTTTGATCTTTTAGATGAAGACAGCAGTGGAAATATTTCTGCCTCGGAATTTGAAACCTCGGGATTTCTCTTCAACCTTCAAGGCGATGCAATAAGGGCAATATTTGGCGAATTTGATGTCTCTGGCGATTCGGTAATTGACTTTGTAGTTAAGCTCTACCACTCTTACACTTTTACAATTAATATCGCTTCTGGAATCCTTGGCAAAGTCTGCTCCTACTCGAACACAACAAAAATGCGGCCGACTCCGTACACTGGAAAAGTTCTTTATTATTTGCCACAGAGGCCTTTTTCGAATTCTAAGTTACCGCTGACTTCCTATGACAACGGATTCATTTGTACAGTCTTAGCCTCAACGTGAAGTTAAATATTCATTAATGCCAATGTAGTTTACTATTGTTAGAGGCGTGGTTTCTCGCTCTCTCTCACTAGTATTTTTTCAATATTTAAAACCCAAACTAGGCTAAGGCTGTACAAGTTAAATCTGTTGTCATTGTAGTCAGCGATAACTGAGAATTTGAAACTGGTTTATTTGGAGTTAGTAGTAGATACGACAAAACACTTTGCTAAAAAAACTTTAAATAGCTGATCATTCGTGCGTATCAGATATTTAAACGCGAAACCGCGCTTTTAATGGCCTGTGCAAGATACGCCAAAACATTTTACTAAAAAAACTTTAAATAGCTAGCTGATCACTCGTGCGTATCAGAACAGCCTGGTGCAAATTCTGAATCACTGTAAAATCTTCCCCTGACGAATGGGGACGATCCGTGTCATTCGTTGCCAACACGAAACAAATTTTTTGGAAGTAAAACAACACGAAAGGTCTTGACACAGTCGTTGCTTTCTATATAATAATCTATATATATTGCATTCATTAGGTTCATTCAGTCCAGTTGTAATTAATTGTTTAGGGCATCAAAATGGCCGCTTCATCATTTGTCTTTGGCTTCTTTAGGGAGTACGTGAAATTAGAGTAGTTGAACTAAATTACACAAATCAAAACTCGAAACCAGGCGACCAGGATTTCAATTCAAAAGGGCAAATAGTACCTGATTGAAACAAATCTTCTTTTCGCTTACCTCAGTACTGTATACACAGACCTTCAAACCTTTCCCCTTCTTTAAATTTCTCTTCTTTTCATTTTATCCTTTCCCACTAAAGCAACACTCCCTCGTGTTCTTTATCATTTCATGCAGGAACTGGATTATTCCGAGTTTAAGATGTTTGCTATGGCGTGTATTGACCGTCAAAGTGCGATTGAGTCTTCCAAGAAAAGAGGCGATACTCTAATGCTGGGCCTCCAAGCCGTGAACAGACTCGTTAATATTTGTTCTATCATGTGATATAATCACGTGATTAACTTGTTAGCCCTAGATTTTTACGTTAACTGTATACAAATTTGAAATTAGATTGTGTTATATTATCTAATGTATTACGTATGAATAACCGGGATACATAGTAAAACAATGGAGCTGAAAAAACCTGCGTTTTATTGGACAACAAAATGTTTAAATATTATCAGCTAACACGGCCGGAAATAAAAAAATATGTATATAATATATATGAATTAATGTTCGTTGTCACTGTGGAAAATGTTAAGAAATTCTTTTTCTCAAACAAGTATATTCCTTTCAAATAAATTACAAATTTCGCGGCTGAAAGATTAACACAGATAACTACGGCAAAAATTAGTATTTTGCTCTGAGCGAACCCGCGTCTTCTTGACTTACAACTAGTCAGACGTACTAACCACTGCACTATCAGGGATCACTGGTACGTTGGCAACACAGCAAGTTACTGATGTGATAATACCACACTTTGAGGATCTCTGGGGCCCAATAATTTCTTAACTTGAGCACGTCTCAAGCCTCATAACATCTTCTCATTTTATGTAACATTGCATGTAGGTGCTAAATAAAAACATTGTTATTGTCATTGCACCTGTCAAACATGTGGACAACTTCAAATACCTTGGCTCCTGGATTATGGACTCTGAGCTAGATAGATTTCAAGATCCGCAAGGCATTGGCCTGGACAGCCTGTAATAAGATGGACAAGATCTGCGGTCAAACCTCCCGAACACAACTAAAACTCGACATCTTTAAGACGGTTATCGAACCAATCCTGATGTATAGCTCAGAAACATGGACACTTAGCGCAGGTCTACAGAAACGTGTAGACGGATGCTACACATCTCTGCTAAGAAGTGTCCAAAATATCTCATGGAGGAAACGCCCAACCCTCTAACAGATATACGGAGATATATATTGACTAAGTTGTCATCTGATCCAGCGCTTGGCACAATTTGCCGGTCACTGCTACCGCGCGAAAGACCAGCTTGTCTCATATCTGATATTATGGAAGATCAGACCAACACGCAGGAAGCTCACATTCCCAGACGTCATCAGTGCAGAGACTGACATACCACCTGACGATCTGGGTACAGCCATGGGGGACTGTGACTACTGGCGTTCGGGCGTGCATTCTAGTCTCTCGGCCACGGCCGCCAGATGATAATAATTATTCTATATATAGGCTTTTGCCCATTAGCTTGAGCCAGTGGTTTTCATCTCACCGGTGTTTCACGGTTTTGTTTAAAAATTTATCAGGGATGAAGGTTCGGTTCTCAAAAAATAACCGGTTCAGCTAAATATTCCCGATTTCAGTTACGGATTTCAACAGAGTTTTCGACAGATTTGCGGATCCTCTGCAGTAGAAATGTGAGGAACGACGAATTTAGTAAACTCCTTTTATGGTCAGGTGATCGTGTGCGCGGTAAAGCCACGAGCACGAGTCAGCGAGCAGAGGCAGCCGCGAGAGGAGAGAGAGATGGATGGGCTTGAATAATCAATTGGTCAATTGGATTCGACCCATTCCCCCTTTTATCACGTATGAACAGCGCTCCCTAGTGAGAGTGAGAACAGGTTCGAACTCTTCCTTTAAAGTCAAAAAAATAAATTAATAAACAACAAAATAAAACGTTCTGTCTCTAACGGGAATTCGCTATCTGAATTGAAAAGCAGGACGGGGGTGAAATTCAATGCGGCAAAAGCTAAATTTAACCGGATATTGACTGAGCGTTCACATAACAGCAACTACAAATTGAGAAAGAGAGCATATCTAATCACGTCTGGACATAATTATAACAGTGTCCTCTTTCAAGATGGCGGACCTTGAGGCTGACTCTGATCAATTTTTGCTGGAAGAAAAAGACAGTAAGAATGACAACACACTTGCGACAATGTTATCACGGGAAAACGTTGTCATGTATCTTCAGTTTGTGTTCTTTGGAATGGGATCAATACTTCCAACGTACGTGATATTTGCTGCAGTAGACTACTTCGATGATGTGTTCCCCAAGAGACAACCTGAGTTCGCACTAAACGTTATATACAATCTACTCTTGTTCTGTGGGTGCTTCGTTAATCTGGTTTGGTGTCGAAATAGCAGCTTCAACGGTCGCATTATCTTTGGATTTTCTATTATAGCAGTTTGTATGTTGTCGTTTGTAGCGCTTGATCGGCTGGAGTTGTGTGGAACAACCTGTGTAAAAAGCCATTTTTGGTCGGTTTTAGTCGTGGCTGGGATTCTAGGATTGGCGAATTCTCTTTGTCAGTCTACACTTTTTGGCCTCACAAGTCATGTACTTCCACCGCTTTTCACACAGGGTCTCATGGTAGGCGTTAAACTCATTTTTATTTGAAAACTGAAGTGTCGCAACCAGGCATAAAGTTATTAAATCGTTCTCTGGCTGAAAATTTAATATTAAAAAAATGAGCTTTCGGCTGTCAGTCTACAAGAGCACTTGTTAAAGGTTGTAGACTAACAGCCAAAAGCTCATGTTTTTGAATTTTAAATTTTCAGCTAGAGAACAATTTTACGATTTTATCTTTGTTTTATTTGGTACACAAAATTATGTTCATCGTGAGTATTATGTATCGATCAAATCTAAGCTTAAACATCCTCCCCCCGGGCAACCCCCCGGGAATTTGAACTTTTGAAATGTTTATTATCAAATTCCCCACCCCCGGGACACGTCCTGATGTCAAATTCCC
>JAODFW021623874.1:0-13435 GCA_027575235.2 Palythoa mutuki
TGTTCTTAATTTGTTCTTATTTTTCGGGCGATTTGAGCCTCACTGTTCTTATTAAGTGTGTTCTTAATAAAAAAAAAAGTGTATGAGATTTGGTCTTCGTACTGAAGGTATTCAAAATACTTGCAAAAATTCCTTGTCTGCCAGTTTCATTTCAGATGAGATGAGTTTTGGCAAGCGCCGTTAGGCCAAAATCAATTGTTAAACATCTGTAACCGCTCTATTTTGTAATAATTTTTAAAACAATACATTAAAGTTTGTAGTTGGGCGATGTTAATTCACTTAATACCAAGACAAATTATTTTACCATTATGTCATTGTTTAGTAAAATAGAATTTCAAAAAATTCGGGTTTTCGGAAGTTTTAAGACAAGGAATTCCGATCATTATAAGAATCATAATTTTCAGTTCAGGCTTTTTTTAAAAGAACCAGTAAATTTTGCCTTAACTTATGTTCGGTATATTTTTTGGCGACTTCTGCCTTAATTTTTTTTTGACATTTTATTTTTACTTTTCTAAAATATTTTTTATTTACCGTAATAGAAAATTACGAGTTCAATTAAGGTTACTGAACAGGTTGAAATGTGAAAGAACCTGAAAATTGAAAAATCTAATTATGTTATTTTATTGAAAAAGATCTTTTAAATAATTTTTTTTCCGGCAATAGCTAATTTCGTTCGCGAGTTATTACAAAATGAATTTTGTACTGGCAGCCTGGAAATTACACGGCTCATTGTTCAAAAATAGCAGTGCTTGATGAAATTTTGTTATTTTGCCGGCCACGAAATTTGGCACAACTCTAGAGAAATATTTTTTGTTAATCGATTTCTGCGCCTCACGGCCGAATCTATTTGCAATTTTCTAGAAACAAATATAAAAAATGACCGGCTTACATAAACAAAAATCGATGACACGGTTTTGATCGACACACTTTGATGGTAACAAATTAACAGCGGAAGTTAAGATCTAAGCTACTGTTGACTTCATAAAGGCAAAAATTGAAATCGAAAGTAGACCATCAGTTCGTCCTTACGATAACAAATATATCAATATAATTTAAATATTCATTTAGAGAATTTCGTAAGCTTTCCAGCGATATCTAGGTTTATCACTTTATGGGTCTGTGATAAATATCAAGCGAGATATCGTATGAAAACTAGAAACACCGCTCAAGGTGTTTCTAGCAGAAAGCCTTTTTAGCTATCAAATCTCAGCGAGAGCTTGTTGTTGAATTGTTCTGAATTTTTGGTTAATTTTAGCCTCGTTCTTGTAAACAGTTTGGTATAAATGAATTTTTTAAATGGATTTAGCTGGCTATTGTTATATGTCAGCGCTCGTGGTCTAATCAAGCCTTTGTTCAAAGCAGGACATCGCTGGGCGGGTTGTTATTCATGATCAGGTGATGTGGAATACAGAGACAAATATAATGTGTATCAGACTTTTTATTGTTTCTTGTTGTTTCTTAAAACACCAGGCGTCAGTTCCCTGCTGCAGCCGAAAATGGAAACAAATAAAAACCAAGGCTTGCATCTCTTAACACCGGGTATTTTTAGTAACAAATACTGGTACCATCTATTACCAGAGCTAGAGTGATAATAAAATCTGGTCCAGAAACGTGCTTACCTTGATTTATACACGTCTCATGCAGCGTACACTGAAAAATATTATTGTTGTTGTTATAAATATCTTTCGCGCAGTTTATTGCTAAAGGATGTACACTTAAACAAAAGAACAATTTAGATATATTCAAATTCAAATTTTGGACCGATCCAGAGAGAAATTTCTTCTCTTTTATTACTCTTTTGCATATTAGTCTGACTACCTTTTTGGCAATGCCAATGGAACGTGTTATGTTCCTAACACTCTACAGGAAGCGGTCTTACATACTACACTGTAAGAGGTATAGGTAGCAAATGGTCCCCTAAAACGGAAGTCTCGGCAAAATAGAGTTAGTTCTCGAAATCTCGTCATATATTTTGCCATGTCTCGAAGCCTCCGTCTCGGTGTCTTGGATTTTCCTCGGATTTTTCATATCGTCAAGTCTCGGTCTCGGATTATTCATTGCTTCCAGAAGTCTCGGGCTCGGATTTTAAAAAGGTCATCTCGGCGTCTCCAACGGCAACAGTCTCGGATTTACCATTCGCTACCCCTGCTGTAATAATGAACTATCAGTTCGATGGTAAGGTTCTCTGTTCAAGCTGAACAATCTTTAATGTTTTCATTTTCATTACTGCATCAGAAACAAAGAGTCCTATTTCTCAAGAGAAGTGCGTTGGAAAACCATTGAGGCCATTATGTATAAAGTCTATTCTTTGCATTTTTAGAGCTGTGTAAACGTTCCCTACTATAGCTCGAAAAGTAGGAGACTAAGACGAGTTTAGGGTTGTGACGTAATTTCGTTGATTTAGGGCCGGGCTGTTTACTTGTGCCAGATTGAATCACCAAAGCGATTCAACCTAGCACTGTCTAGACAAGGGTTTAACATTTTTTTTGGTTTACAGGTAAATCTGGTAGCGCGATAAAGCCAGGTGCTGCGTTTTGTAAAAGTTATGCGCAAGATGGCGTACAATAGAAAAAGAAGCATTATTTGCCTAATCCTCTCCTTGTTTAATATTGGCTGCTGTTTCTTCCAGCAGCAGGTAGTGTGCTTTTTTTATTTGTTAGTTCCTCGAGGTTTTTAACGAGTAAAATTTGCTTGAAATTATTGTCCGTCATTTTCATAATTCACGTCAAATTAGTTCAACCCCCAGATCGTGTTTACATGTTAAAACTTGTACGTAGCGCTCGGTTCAACCTCTCACTCAACAAGGTTGTACCGGCTTCTGGTTTGAACTCCCTATCCTCTGTATGTACTTGGTATGACGACCGATTTATTCGCTTTCTAGATTGAACGGGGCTGGAGGTTCAACCTCGTTCATGTAAACAGACAGAAAATGTTGCTCTGGACAAAAAAGTAATACCAATTTTTAAAACAAGACGTTTTGATAAAGTGTACAATTAACTTCAACAGGAAAATGATGTCGAGATCTGTCAGTGTAAGCTGAGTTGCATCAATTATCAGCTAAACGGAAGCTGCAAGGTGTTTTCTAGTTTTTCCTTATGCCACACTTCTAAAAAACTTACTGCGATTGGCTGACACGTCTCGCTGTTGAAAACTCATATACGTCAAGTTATACGGCTAAAGTCGAGATCTTTTCTCCATGGAAGTTCTGGAGTTCGTTTGGCAATTACAAATCATCTTTGAAGTTGTGACACTGTTTAAATATAGAGTCACTTATACAGCCATGCGTTTATATCTCCATGTTCATATCATGCAAGATTATTTACTCGGCAATTTATATTTTTTTATAAACTTTCGACTGGAAAAACAAAAATTAGGTCCATTTTTTTGTTGGTTTATGTATCCTCAGCTAATGCCTGTTGCGGGAGGTTTTTTTTCCTTCTTATCTGTATACGTGCAGTAATGAAAAGTACCACACGTAAATAGCGATTTGGGTATTTGTTTGCGTGCCTTACTCTATTGTGTTCTTTTTACAAATGAAAGGTTGGCCCAGTTCAAAAACCGATTAGTACTTTAAGTCCTTAGCACTATAACTACCCAGGGTTAAATCTATGTTTTTGTTTCCAATCTTGTAGATATCAATTAGAGCTGCAGTTTTAGATTTGACAGTTTTGTTTTTTTGTAAAATGTGAGCACGACGTATCTCATTTTTTCTTGGTGAAGAAATTTTTCTTTCATATTTAGCTTAACCCAGGGGCCAGGGTTAAAGTTACCAAGGGAAATTATCACGTTCTTTTAATCTGTAATACGTGCTCTGATGAAAAGTACTACACGTAAGTAGTGACTAAGGGATTTGTTTGCGTGTTTGTGCTATTGTTTTCTTTTTGCTTGTAAAAGCCGGGCCTAGTTGTTCAAAAATAGATCAGCACTAATCCAGGATTAAAATTTAAATTGTTAATCTGTGTTCTTGTTTCCAACTTTCTTTGTCGATACCAATTAGAGCTATAGTTTTAGATTGACAGTTTTGTTTCTGGGAAAATGCGAGCACGACGTATCTCATTTGTCTTGGTGAAGAAATTTCTCAGTCTTAAAAATCTGGCTTAACCCGGGGTTAAAGTTACCACCGAAAATTATCACCTATAAATATGTATACGTGCAGTGATGAAAAGTACCACTCGTAAATAGTGACAAAATTATTTCTTTGCCTGCGTTTTGTTATTGTTTTTTTTACAAATGAAAACGGGTGTCTGTAAAACGCGGAACCATCCCGGAGCCCCTCGCGGAACCGCCATCAGGATTAAAAAAGTATACTCGACAACCCTAGCCTGAATGCAAGCCGGCTTTCCTGGCTGAGTTTTCTTTTTCGAGAATTTGTTTGGTTATCTTGTTTCAGGCTTGCTTCTTCAACCGACAGTGACATCGACAATGCTTCAACTTCAAGTTTAGTCAGGACCCGGGTGGGTAGGGATGGGGGAAAACCCCCCTATACCATATACGGGGATGCTCGGCCCGAAAGGGGGCCGAGGTTTTTCAGGTATATAAAAGGGGGTAGCAAAATGGCGCATAAGGTATAAAAAAGGGTCTACAAGTTCACCAGTTTGATGTATAAACCGGCGTATGACATTCTTTGATTTTTTATAATCCACACCATATCTGTCTTCTGTTCCACAATAACTGTATAACTTCACAGGACAAACGTAACTCCCACAACTGGGAGCTGATAACACTGATACATATTCACGAGTGCGTCAACTGTGTTTCCATCAGAAGAGGCCTGGATTGCCGAAAGCTTACAAGAAGACGTGAAGTACAGAAGTTAACAAGTAGACGTGAAGTTAAACAGTTATTGTGGAACAGAAGACAGATATGGTGTGGATTACGAAAACCACAATGCCCCAAACCAAAACTCTTGCAACTTTGATTTTTTAATTCACGAAAAGCTCCATCCAATGCCTTCTGGGTTGTTTCTAAGAGCTGCTCCCTTGTCTGACTCTATATTTTTTTATATATTTTTTAGTTTCGTTGGGGTTCCGGAGGATTCCAGGATGGTTCCTGGTTTTACAGACACCCAATGAAAACAGGGCCCAGTTGTTAGATTTGACAGTTTTATTTCTTGGAAAATGTGAGCAAGACGTATCTCATTTTTGTTGGTGAAGAAATTTTTATTAATATTTTGGCTTAACCCAGGGTTAAAGTTACCACCGAAAATTATTTATACCTCCATAAATCTGTAATACGTGCTGTGATGAAAAGTACTACTTGTAAATAGTGACTAAGGGATTTGTTTGCGTGTCTTATGCTATTGTTTACTTTTTACATATGAAAGCAAAAGTAAATCAGCGCTAACTCAGGAATAAATTGTTTATCCAACCTTGTAGATACCACGGATTGGAGCTACAGTTTTAGATTTGACGGTTTTGTTTTTTTGTCAAATATAAACGCGACATATCTCCTTTCTCTTGGTGATTGAACATATTTATCTTTAAATTTTGACTGAACCCAGGATTAAAGTTGCCACCGAAAATTATCATCTGATGTCATATTTGCTTTCCTAGAACAATATTTGACTAGAATAGCCTTTCATTCTACCTCCTGTCGGTTTTCGAAAGCAACTTAGATAATCTACTCTAAAACTGCCTTCTTTAGTTTTGGATTAACTTTGTCATTTTTTGCAAAGTTTTTACTTTACTGTTTACAATTTAATTTCATATCGTCAGTCTGCCTATAACGGCGGCACAAAATCCCTTACAGTAATTGTCAGTTGTTCAACTTTAATTGGCATAGATGACGACCCAATACTGATAAAATTAACCTGCTCCCGATAGACGTGACTTGAAATCTCAGTTGGTTTATAGAGCAACGGCACCGGTGTCGCAGAGCTCACGGGTTCGAATACCGTTGAAGCCTGAAATTTTTTCGGGTTTATTTTTTGCAATTATTTATTAAATTGATGTTTATAACCGTGAAAATGATAACGTCATTGCTTTTAACCGCGGTACAAAACCCATCACCATAATTTAATTTCATATTAGAAGTTCCGCTGAAAAACCTGTTATAAATAGATGGACACTCCAGGGAAACAGAGCACAAGAAATTGATAAATAAAGATTATCAGCTTTTGCCGAAGCAATCCGGCCCCGGTCTTTATATCATCTAGTGAAAAATGTAAACATGTGAGTTGTTTAACATTGAAACAATGGTTTGAGACATGTTTTTCCGTTTGTTTTCCTACAAAGAAATGTTGAAAGTCACGCGGACCAGTCAGTGCACGTGCATTCGTCTCGTGTCGTTTCATGCACTCGCGTGACAAAACAACGTGAGCGATTGTGTGGTGCGCAAATATTGGTGCCAGAGTTATGCAAACTCTGGTTCTTACATACCTTGGCAAAGTGAGTGTTTTTCGTCGACATTTTACAGTGTTTGCACGGGTCATGAAAACCCGGAAAGTCATGTAATTTTAAGATTTCATTTTGCAGGCCTAGAAAGTCATGGAATTTCAATTATGGTTATGAAAAGTCATGGAATATCAGAGCAATTTTGGGTATGATTACGGCTGCGTAGTTGGCGCAGTGGTAAAATCTCCACTTTCTTACCACAGGGTCCCGGGTTCAACCACGGCTCAGCCGAGAATTGAACATTTGTGTGACCTTTTCCACCAAAGTTGACTCAGCTTTCCATCCTCCCGAGGTCGGTAAAATGAGTATGTCAAACGAGCAAGTTTGCGAACAACAGCGCACATTCCACGAAAATTAAACAAACCACGAGTTTGAAGCCATCGTTCATTTTTGAAAACAAAGGCTGGAAATGCACACACGTTGCATACGCATACACAAACCTTGTGACGACACAAAATTAAAGGAGCAATACTTCATGGTTGCACAACATGAAGGAATGTGTACGTATATAGGGCTAGTCTGGAACCAAAAGCCGCCTAAAGTCGCCTTAAGTCGCACAAAGTTGCCTCAAGTCGCCTTAAGTTGCACAAAGTTGCCTTAAGTCGCGCAAAGTCGCCTTTAGTCGCACAATGTAGCCCGGCTTAAGTCGCGCAAAGTCGCCTTTAGTCGAACAAAGTTGCCTTAAGTCGTCCAAAGTTACGGCGACTTTTGGTCCCAGAGTAGGCCAGTATTTTTATAACAAGGTTTATGATTGGTGGGGTAAAGTTGGGGTTAACGTCATCTTTCTTTTCATTGGTTTAAAATGTGTTGGTACCTGTGTGGTGTTGACAATGAAAGAAAACCCGCAAAAGAATATATTATTTTTTCAGGAATAAAACTATGATTCTTGAGAACTTTCGGAAACCAACGATTCACAAAAGGAAACCATTGCACCTTGTAGCTTTCGCTTCAATGTAAAAGTCCAAGCAAAACAAAATATCCAGAAAAAAAATTGTGTGAAGATTCGTAAGTCAAAAGTTTTCTTCTTGGTTGTCATGGCCAAGAAATACACTGAGTTAAAATTGAAAATCTTTTCGTTGCCCGAGGGTAACTGGAGACAGAGCACTTCGATCCCAGTCCCCCACTAAATTTCGCTCCAATTTCCCTCGGACAGTTTTATATTTGTCGTTTTTGACGCTGTTTTTAGTTTATTTTTTTTCCTTTTCTGTGTTTTACATTTTGAAGAAAATTCGTATGAACATCTTTTAAGTCTTATTAGTTTTAATAACATTCTTTAAATTTATTTTTCTTCTCCATTTAGTTCAAAATTTTAATGTACTTTTAATGGCAATTCAAGCTAAATCAACACATACACGCTTTTTTGAAAGAACAACTTTATAAGAACAACGAGGCTCAAATTTGCCAAAATGTAAGAACAATTTAAGAACAAGCTCAGGCTGAGGCTTGATAACTTAGGAAAGTTTTTGTAGTAGAAAATTGACTTCTTCAACAGAAACCGCTCACAGTAATAAGAACAATTTTAGGCCACTTTGAGGCAGAAGTCGCCAAAAAAGTAAGCAAATTTTACTGGTTCATATAAAAAAACGTGTAATTCATTCAAAAAAGCTATTTGCACAGTATTCATCTGTGGACGTGTATGATCTCGGTAATTTAACTTTTATAATTATTAAAGTTTCTAAAGGATAAAATGAACTAAGCATTTGCGTTCTCAGATAAGAACTCAGCACCCAGTGAAATAATGCGCAGAACAGTATCAAGCTTAGCCTCGGGCTGTAACGGAGTATCGCCACTGAAATAATGCAAAGGCTAACAATTAAGAGATATTCTTAGTAATTTTGAACAATTACAAAGCTGTCTTCGTCGTGCACTTTTTGATTAACGTTGGCCTGCATCGGAATGCGGCTTTCACTCCTAGTGCAAGATAATGAAAAAGAGAGTCGGATAACTACATTTTTTGGATGACATTCCCAGCGTTGTTTTGAGGAAACTGATATGGTTAGTGTTTCATTTCACAAAATACTCCAGCGAAAAACGGATTAAGATAAATTCTTTTTCTAAACAATTGTAAACAAATTTTGAACCAACTTTGCGACAACTTCGTAATCCGTTGATTTGATTTTGAGTTAACACTCGCTTTATTGGCCAAACAAAAGTGATTCTCAGGTTTTTATTTTTTCCTCAGAAGTGCGTAAAAGTAAGCGTGTGTTTTAGGGAGAAGAGGGGAGATTGTTTGTCTCCATTATCAGTATGGCCTGCAGTAGAACTGAGGTTTTTAACTGTAGTTTAGATTGATAACAGGAGATAAAAGCACTAATCGATTATTGACAGTTATACTGAAGTATCCTAATCTGAATCAGTTTCTGATGGGAAAGGGGAGGGCTCAGCCGAGGTATGCGAATTGACGCATTCTGTCAAATATTTTGTTCGGATTACGAATGAAAACAAAAATTTCGATTCGGATTTTGGTCAAAATGACACCTAAGGGAGAAGTGGGTTACGGGTTCAAGACGCGATTATAGGCGAATCTTAATTCGAATTAAAGACACAGATTTGTATTTGACCCAAAGTGCGGAACGGCTGATTTCACAACTCCCTAGTTTAGCCCCGCCCTTACCCTTTCTTTCCTCTTTTTAAAAAGTCAAATAATTTCATTTGCATCGAGTGTAGACATTCACGTAGTATTGACAATTCTTACAGGAGATTCCCGATCGAATCTACCTAACTTGTTTTAAGGAAACGAATTTTGTTTACATCGTATAGGAACAAAGAAAACTTCAAGTTTATCTGCTACATTCCATCGCAGTAATTATACATTCCACGCAGTAATTATACACCATTATAGCACTTGAGGTACATATCTAGAGGCCTGTGGCGAGGCGGCTGGGAGAATTGATCATAGGGCTTTTAAAGGATTACTGCAGCCCCACATTTTGAAAATACTAATCGACTGTTGACGGTTATATTGAAGTATCGTTACCTTTTATTTTATGATGGAAAGGGGAGGAGTAGGATATGCGAATTTGTGGAATCAACCAAATATTTCAGTCGGATTACGGATTGGAACAAAAATTTCGACGGATTGCGGATTCTCTGAATACAGTAGATTTGGATTTTAGCCACGTCTAAGGGTACGGTTTAAGGACGGATTATAGGCGAATCTCGGAATTGAAGACCGGGATTGATTTGACGCAATGCGCAGAACGACTGATTTCACAATCCTCAAACTTACGCCATGCAGCCTTCCTTTTCTCGTTGTGAAAAGTCAAATAGTTTCATTTGCATCAAATATAAACAATCACATGGTATTGACAAGTCTAACAGAAGATCCCCTTATCTACATAGATTGTTTTAAGGGAAGGTTTTTTGTTTACGTCCTAGAAACAAAGAAAACCTCCAAGTTCTTCCATAACTTGTTTTAAGGAAACGAATTTTGTTTACATCGTATATGAACAAAGAAAACTTCAAGTTTATCTGCTACATTCCACGCAGTAATTATACATCCATTATAGCACTTGAGGTACATATCTAGAGGCCTGTGGCGAGGCGGCTGGGAGAACTGATCATAGGGCTTTTAAAGGATTACTGCAGCCCCACATTTTGAAAACACTAATTGACTGTTGACGGTTATATTGAAGTATCGTTATCTTTATTTTTGTGATGGAAAGGGGGAGGGGCAGGGTTTGCGAATTGCTGGAAGTAACCAAATATTTTAGTCGGATTAAGTATTGGAACAAAAATTTCAACGGATTGCGGATTTTCTGAATACCGATTGGATTTTGGCCACGTCTAGGGGACAAATGGGTTTAAAGACAAAGATTTGTATTTGACGCAATGCGCAGAACGACTGATTTCACAACCCTCAAAGTCAAACTTACGCCAGCCTTCCTTTTCTCTATGCGAAAAGTCAAATAGTTTCATTTGCATCAAATATAAACAATCACATGGTATTGACAAGTCTTACATAGCTTGTTTTAAGGGAAGGTTTTTTGTTTACGTCCTAGAAACAAAGAAAAACTCCAAGTTCAAGTTCATCTGCTCCATTTCCATGCAACAGTTACATAATCCATTACAGTACTTGAAACCTGTAGCGAGGCGGCGGCTACAAAAACCATAGGGATTTTATATAGGATTACAGCAGTCACACCTTTTGTAATTCTTAGTACAAGTGTTGCATAATAAGTAGCAGTTATGCTTTCAGTTTACAGTGGCCCAACCAAATCAAAATTTTTTGCATTTTTGCAAAAAGAAATTAATGACACCGCAAGTAGAACAAAGGGTGCACGGTTTTGTCAGTCCTCTGACCTGTCTCCAAAATGCCACACCAGAAACAGATGATTTCAAACCTGTAGCATTAACAATACTCCTAGGTGCCAAATATAGATGTGGACTAAGTCGTTTGAAAACCTAGGAGGGGGAGGGGAGGGGTGTCGGAAAATCTATAACGTATTTTGTAAGCATCAGCAAAAACTTTACTATTACTAATAAAAACATTGCTCTTTGAAATTGGTCCTAATCTAGGGTTAAGTAAATCCTGCATTTGAGGAACCGGGCCCTGGAACTAGTTAGTCAAGTAGAAAATAAAATCTTATACTCATTACATTTTAAGAACATTTGAGGCAGAACTGATGAAATTGCCAGCCTAAACTAACTTATAAAATATGCAGGAGCATGCAGCCCAAGCTCTCAATTTTAGACCTTATCATATATACGTTTGTACAGGAGTTCCGACATTAGTTCACGAACGTTTTGTACGCAAAACGTCTTGCCTCAAATGTTCTTGCCCTTAAAATAAAAGTATGTTCCTTTCTTCTGGGGTGGTTCATTTACTGATTTAGGGTGGTTTGAGAGAGTTTTTGATTCCAGGGTTTCCCTGAATACAAATCTTTATTATTTGCGTTAGCGAAGGCCTAAAATTGAGATATTGGGCCGCCTGTTAAAAAAGAGTTTATATAAACATCAAAATTCTGTCCAGATTTAGCAATTAAACGAACATGTCCACCCCAAAACTCCAGGCCAAATCAAGTTATAGAAGGTAGGAAACAGGAATGTCATGGATTAAAAACTTAATCCTGGGTTAGCGCAAATCGGGTTTGAGGAGCCTGGCCCTTAAGATTTTCCTGATTCGTTACACCTGCATGTGAAACAGAATCGGCTTTCTGTCTGTCATCCAAAATTATATAAACTAATGAAGAATTGTTCTATTCATATTATACAGATCATCGTTATTCTGTCTTCATAATGAAATCCTCTTGACATTTTCATAAAATAAAGAAAGAATTTCCTGAGTTAAACTAAAACAACTCCTGTTTCCTAGCAAAACTGTTTTCTGTTATGCCAACAATTTGTGCGCCTGACTCAATTGCACCAAGCCGCCATGCACACCGAGAAATCCCGCCAATTTTCGGTCATTTAAAATATGACTTTTTTATGCTTGATGCCGTCGTACGTGCTCTTTATTGCAAACAAAATGCTTACAATTAATTTTTACAAGGATTTGGAAATAAATGTTGTGCAACAAAGTAGTTCCTATTCTTTAAATTGACCGGAGTCATGTTTTAAATTTCAACTATGTGGTAACTTCACTTCATTATCCATATATCGAACACGGTGTTTAAATTGAGGAGAACCGGATAAATTAATTTACTCATTTCCCAGCATGTTGTGTAGACTCTATATGTCCCGAGGGGGAATATTTTTAAGCAAAAACTCGTTTTTTATCTGTTCGTCTTGTCCGTATAGATAAACTCATATCTAAACTACGAAAAATATAAACAAAATCGTTCGGCTGAGTTCGCGGCACTGGAAGAGTTGAAAACAAGAGTGTACCACCAACACAGAAATTTGCCAATCCCATCAATTTAAAATGCGGGGGATTTTCGCATGACTAAACTGTTTATTTGGTGGAGCTTATTAGTGTATTGAAAATGCCCACAATATCTTAAGCTTTAATTACATTCGCATATACACATTTTCTCTTACATTCCGGTTTGATTTAGGTATTTTCTACTAAAAAAGCACCTACATAATAGTTATTTTATTCCAATACATGAAATTAACGCAAGATTTCAACATTTTTCTTTCGGGATATGAAGGTCAAGGCAATGTTACTTCTAATTATTACATAATCAGATCATTCATTGCTAGTGAAACCGCTAGGTTCTAAAAAAGAAACCGACTTTCTGCTTCAGGGCAAAAATGACTATCCATTTTCGATGATACGGCAGAAATATACACAAAGAAGCAAAAGATATTATTTTAATTACCTATAAGTGTAGAACTCCCTATCTCTTAGAACTCACATTCTCTTAGTCTTACAATCAGTATATACTCTCAACTCTTGGCCCTATGCATTCAACTTTGATCAGAAAGTACGAGTTTCAGTATAAAACTCTCATTTCAAAAGAAGTAGTTAGGCAACCCACTATTAATTATCTCTTTACAGTCGCTTCTGACAGGAAAAAATAAGGTCCGCCCGTCCGTCGGTAAAATAAAATTCATTTCAAAAACGGCTGTAGGTCTTTGTCAGTCCGACAAAAGTTTAAGCAATACTCTTAGGTGACAAACTTAGTAAGCCCTCCCCCCTCCCCGCGTATTAAAATTTCGATTTTGTTTTTCGAACCCCGGGACTTATTCTTCGTTTTCATGTTACGTCATAGGTCTCAAAAATTAGAATCAAAAAGCAATTTTGAGTCCTATCAACCGTATTATTTGATATGTTTTAGACAACTAGGGTTTGACTAATATTTCCATTTTTTTCATAAAAATTTTGATTTGTTCGATAATTTTTTTCGACTTGGCATGTCCTCCAACATGGCCGCCACAGTAAATTCAAACAAAAATTTCATTATAAATTTATGATTTACTATATAAATGAAACTTCTAAGCATATAACAAACCAAACTCATAAATTTGTCGCAAATATAGTGATTTCTAGGACTTTTAAGAAACGTGACTTAGCGTTGTGACAATGTCAATAGGTGACATGGTCCATCAGCATGGCGCGCCATACATTTACACTAAATATTTGGAAATTTTGTTCGCCA
>JAODFW021624868.1:0-13433 GCA_027575235.2 Palythoa mutuki
CTCCCCTTCCTTACCCCCCAGCCCTTTTGCTAAGGTTTGATTGGGCAATAAAAATGTTGGCATAGATTTGACATTATCAGAATCAATTTTGTGGTATCAAACTGCTTGTGAGAATATAGAACAAACTATGATAATTCTCCCAACTCATAATTATATAAATAAATGAGACAATAAATGAGAATGCAGCATCTTGTCAATCTCTTTGGTTGTGAACAAAGGGTTAAAAAGAAGCAATAAATACAAAAAGGAAGTCAATGTTGAAAAGTGATGAATTAAGCACTGTCTACTTTCGAAAACTTATAAATAGAAAACACTTTCTTCTATCTTTGGCGTGAATGAAGTTTCACCTGACTAGTAAATGACACTGACCTTGAAAAATAGAGTATGTTGTATGACAAACCTGCTGAAACCAAAGTTAAGATATCTATTTCTGGTTTAACAGGTAACTTTACAACAGTTTTCTTACGATTCTAAGAAATTTGCGCTTCTATGTACAATTAATAGTGGGTCAGTAGTGAGAAAATGTTTAAAAAATGCTATTTTTTGTGAGAAAATTCAGGAGAATTATTTTGGTCTACACTAATCTAGAGTATTTATAAAAGATAATAAAAGATTTGTTTGTTTGTTATTTGTTTGTTTGTAATTAGCTACTGAAAGAACAAAAGAAATCCATAAATGTTTAAGTGGGGTTATTACAAAATAAATTAACTTGACATGGCTAGTCAATAGACAATACATTTACGATAGCTGCAAATTAAAGGACAAGATTAACCGCAAAGCTTTTATCATACAGCAGTCAATGTTTCTGGTTGTTGATTTTTTTCCATGATAGGACAAACTACTACCATTAAACTGAAATAATTACCGAACAAGAGCGCCTCGGTGTACGATTCAAACTTTCAAAATATTTTTAAGTCTACTCTAAACAATTATTAATTTTTAATGTACTCGAAGAAAATGGTACGAATAAAACTGTACGCTAGTATTGTCAACTTCCCTTCTACTAATTTAAAGTTAAGTGATAATTTCGTTTAATTATGATGCTAAAGCTGTCTCCGAAGTTTAAAAATTGTGTCTCACCTGTAGTTTGCAAATATCACTGTCGCATTCTCCTTCATTTACAACATTTGCTGCAACTAGAAGAAATGCAGCATGTGGTAAAATGGAAACTCCGACTTTGTCTTGTCACGACGTTCTCATTTCGCACTGCTTTTGCTTTCGCAGTAAACTTGGCGAGAGTATCGCGCTCGCATCGGTAGCACTCCACGTTATTATACCTACAGTCTGCTGTGCTGCAAACATGGATGCCGAAAGAACAGGAAATGCGAAAGTAAATTTATGTGCATAATTTTTATGCGGCTACTGACGTCACGGACAAGAGTTCAACCACACGCGCCCAGCCGTCTTTCGGGGGGAGCGCGGGCTCATTTCCCGAACAGCGGCTGGATACCGAGCCTACTTCCCCCCTAAAATAGTATTTTTTTGTAACACCACGTGCGAAGCGGTCGAGACAGAGAAGGGACGTGCGAAAAACAAAGGCGTGAAGCTGTGAAATTATACAAAACATCAGAAGTGTATTTGTTTATATTAAAGTGAAAAATCGAAAGCATGGAAGCAATGGAAGCTTACACTTATTAAAACCGTAACATTTGGCGCCCAAGGTGAGGCATCGTCGTCAATGAGGATTTGGAAAATAATTCTGTGTGTGTTGTGGATCGTAAATTTGAAAACAGACGACATGGCGGCAAACTCAGACATCGAAGAAACGCAATTAAGTCTTGAGGCTGATATTTGTGGCTTAGATCAAGAAAAGTTGATCCATTTAGCTGAACAATTAACGCGGAAAATTCGCGAAAAGATTGAGAAAGAGCTGAAAGACAAGGAGGAAGTCGAACAAGCAGAATTTCTTTATGAACTGTCTGGATTTGTTGTGCAAGGTACACCGGCGCTGGAAAAACAATATGTACAAGACTCAGATAACAATCTAAACTCAAGTGTTAATAAATCATCGAGTGTTGAGGATATTAACACGCACTTTGACGAATCTAAGGTAAGCGTGAAAGTTAAACGAGATTTTAAAATTTATGGAACGGTGGGGGGAGAAGGACATAAAGACGGTCTGACTTTTGTCAGTCTCGCCAGACAAATTGGCTCTGGAATTAAATGTGGTTATACAGAGTTGGAAGTTGTAGAAGCAGTAATTCGCTCCATTTCTCCGAGCCTTAAATTGAGATCATATTTGGAGATGAAAGCAGATTTAAATCTCACTCGACTGAAGCAAATCCTGAGGGCCCATTTCAGAGAAAAATCAGCGACTGAGTTATATCAGGAATTATCTTTAATACGACAGGAAACAAAAAATCCCCGCAAGACTTCTTGATAAGAGCTATGAATCTAAGGGAGAGGGTAATGTTTGCTTCAAAAGCCAGTGAAAGCCCTGTAAAATATTCAGCCCCACTTGTTCAAGCTTTGTTCTTGCATTTAGTACAAATAGACCTACAGGATGAATCAGTGCGAGCAAAGTTACGCCCTTTCCTTGAGAAATCAGGTGTGACAGACACAGAATTAATGGTGAAATTAAACCTAGCTGCTTCAGCTGAAATGGAAAGGTTACAGAAAGGGGGTACTAAAAAAACATCAGGGCCCAATGTTAGCAGAGTGGGTGCTAAGGAAGAACCCCAAACTAGGTAAAGAAAAAAGAAAAAACAAACCAGCTCATGGCAGCCCTTTCAGTACATACAGTCAGATCTAGCATCCCTCAGGGAGGAGGTCAGTAAGTCCCAGACCCAACCAAGGGGGGGGGGGGGGTGGTGCAAATTTCCCAAAGGATGGTGCGAGAAAGAGTAGGCGATGCCATTCATGCCAAAAGAACCAATAGGAATGTGACCATTGCTTTAAGTGCGGGTCAAGTGAACATTTTGCGCGTGGATGCCGACAGAAAACAGCGGGAAAAGAAAGACAGCTACCCCCGCGGGACAGGGAGTAGCTGGAAATACCTGTAGAAAGTCCCAAGTTTGTAGTTATTGTTGTTTACGGGAAGATAACAAGCTATTACGTCAGTGTTCAATTTGTAATGTTGTTAAATACTGTAGCAGCATTTGTCAGAAAAAACACTGGGGCCAACACAAGAAATTATGCCATGCAATTAATTGCTTATCAACGCAAGAGAATGTGAATGTGGATAACAACAGAGGTACCTATGTTAGTCACCTGTTACCAAAACAGCATGCAACAGTAGTAAGGTTAGTTGGAGACAAGTGTAGTGTTCATTGCTTTCTGGGTGGTGTTCCCACAGAGGTATTATGGGATACGGGTGCCCAGGTTTCTCTAGTGTCGAGAGAGTGGATCACAAGGAACTTACCGGGTACTGAAATCAGGTAGATAGATGAATTACAGGATGGGAATGAACTTCACTTAAAGGCTGCAAATGAAACTATGTTACCCTATGAGGGGTGGGTAGAGATTGATTTTTGCTTATCAAGTAACACAGACCTAGTAGTTTCTGTGCCATTTCTAGTCGCTACTGATCAATTGAACTGCCCAATAGTTGGTTACAATGTGATTGAGGAAATAACCAAACAGTCAATGGACAGTGTATCAAATGCAGGGGAGAAGAATTTTGTGGACTCACTTAGTACAAGCTTATCTACTGTAAACCAGGACAATATTAAAACTCTCATTGATTTAATTCAAGCCTCGACCTCACGTGAAATTAGTTTAGTCAGAACAGCCAGAAAAAATGTAACTATCCCCCGGGGAAAAACAGTTCGTGTTCACTGCCGTGCCAACACAGAGGCTATAAACAAGAAAACCCCAGTCCTATTTGAACCAGACATTAATTCGCCCTTGCCTAGTGGTTTAGAAGTCCCAGAATCCTTAGTCACTGTTTCAGGAGGAAAGTCTGTTCGAGTAGACCTACAAGTTACAAATCCTACTGACCATGATATCATTCTTAAAGCACATACATTCTTAGGTAGATTGCAACCAGTTAAATCTGTAACACCAGTGGAAGCTGTAAGAAGGGATTTTCCAAATAATGATACTGTTGACAGTATGCATAACTCTCAGTCAGATAGCACCCAAAATGATTTATATGTACCAGTTTCCAACTGCAGTGTTGAAAGTCAACCAAATCCTAGAGACTTAGAGGACAGTGATCTTCTGAGGTTGATCTTAGTAATCTCACACCAGAGCACAAGAAAGTTGTGAGGGAAATGCTACAAGAAGAAGAAGAGTCATTCGCAAAAGGTGATGGAAACATTGGGTGCGCTGAAGGGCTTCAGATGAAAATTAATTTATCGGACACACGTCCAGCTCAAAAAAACTACACAGCTGTCCCGAGACCCCTTTACTCTAAAGTTAAGCAACACATTGAAGACCTATTGAATAGGGGGTGGATACGCAAGTCACACTCTGCTTATTCCTCGCCAGTAGTTTGTGTTAGGAAAAAAGATGGTAGTCTTAGATTATGTGTCGATTATAGACAACTTAACCAGCAGACCGTTCCAGATCGTCATCCGCTACCCCGCATCCAAGATACTTTAGATAATCTGGGTGGTAATGAGTGGTTTACATCGTTAGATCAGGGAAAGGCACACCACCAGGGTTTCATAAGTCCAGAGAGCAGACCAATGACAGCGTTTATTGCCCCCTGGGGACTTTATGAATGGATAAGAATCCCATTCGGATTGCAGAACGCCCCAGCTGAATTCCAGCGTTTTATGGAAACTTGTCTTATCTTGACGATGTTATCATATTAGTAAAAGCTTCGAGGAACATGTTCAGCATGTACGGCAAGTTCTCAGGCGATTGCGAGCTCACGGAGTAAAATTAAAGGTAAAGAAGTGTAATTCTTCAAACGGGAAGTTAACTATTTGGGACAAGTAGTTTCAGCAGATGGCTACCATCTCGATCCAGCAACTTTTGAACCAGTACTGTCACTGAAAAATTGCAAACCAACTACAGTGGGTGATGTTAGAAAACTACTCGGACTTTTGGGCTATTACAGGAGATATATCCCACATTTCTCTGTACTCGGAAAACCACTGCATGATCTGCTAAAAACACCAGAGCTGGCAAGAAAGAAAACCAAGTGTCCCTAGAAAAGCATTTTAATAGCAGAACAGTACAGCAGTTTCATCTTCACAACCAGTGGCGTAGGAACAGAAACATCAAGATGCTTTGGAAAAGCGTATTGATCTTATAACAAACCCACCAATCCTTGCTTATCCAGATTACAGCCTACCTTATATTTTAAACACTGATGCCTCAGAGCAAGGTCTTGGAGCTTTGCTGTACCAGAAACAAGAAGATAGGATGAGAGTAATTGCTTACGGATCTAGAACTCTAACCCCAGCTGAACAGAACTATCATCTGCACTCAAGTAAACTCGAATTTTTGGCATTAAAATGGGCGGTTACTGAACAATTTAGAGATTATTTATATTATGCCTCCCATTTCACCGTGTATACAGATAATAACCCTCTAACCTATGTTTTAACATCCGCAAAACTCAACGCAACAGGCCATCGGTGGGTTGCTGAACTTCCTGATTTTAATTTCACCATCAAATATAGGCCAGGTAAAGCTAACGGAGATGCCGATTCACTATCTCGAGTGCCTATTGATATTGAACAATATATGATAGAATGTTCAGAGGAAGTATCTCAGGAAATTATCAATGCAACAGTGAGAATGGTGAGAGCACAGCGGAATGGTGATGTGGTATAGGTATCCTCAGTGTCAAACGGAACTGAATTTATGGATTCCTGGAACGAACCTGATACAGAGTCTCAGCCACTAACATCACAGGAACTCTGTCAAGCCCAACATGAGGATCAAGCAATTGGACAGGTTATACAATATAAGCAGCAAGGCAAATTTCCAGAAAGACGCGAGAGACAAAATGAATCTCATGGGACTAGAGTTTTGATGCGTAGTTGGAGACAGCTCGAGCTAGGTGATGATGGTATTCTCCATCGCAGAAACGGACCCAATCTACAGTTAGTACTGCCCCGGCAATTCCATAAAACAATTTTTAGAGAACTTCATGAACAGATGGGACATCTAGGAACAGAACGGGTTGTTCATCTAGCAAGGGAAAGATTTTTCTGGCCGCACATGCAAAGAGATATAGAACACTATGTCACTCGTGTATGTCGTTGTATCCAACAGAAGCGTCCTACTACTCATCCGAGAGCTGAAATGCAGAGCATACAAACTACGGCCCCATTTGAACTCATTTCCTTAAACTTTGTTCATTTAGAAAAGAGTAGTGGAGGCTATGAATACATCTTGGTGATCGTCGACCACTTCACCAGATTTGCACAGGCATATGCTACAAAGAACAAGTCAGCTCGAACTGCGGCAGACAAACTTTATAACGACTTTATTCTAAGGTTTGGTTTCCCTGCTCGAATCCACCATGACCAAGGGGGAGAACTTGAGAATCAACTGTTCCATCGACTAGAAGAATGCTGCAGTGTTACCCGTTCAAGAACCACGCCGTATCATCCACAAGGGAACGGAAAGACCGAGCGATTTAATCAAACGTTACTAGCGATGCTCAGAACACTACCTGAAGACAAAAAGCCAAGATGGAAGGACAGTCTCAACAAAGTTGTTCATGCATATAATTGTACACGACATGCCGCAACTGGATTTTCACCATATTTTCTTCTGTTTGGTCGCTCACCGAAGCTTTCCATTGACATTATTTTTGGAACATAACCAATAGGTTTCTCTAGTTACCCAGATTATGTCAAGAAGTGGCGATCAGCAATGAAGGAAGCATATGATTTAGCTGCGAAAAGATTCTACCATTCGGATACCCGAGGCAAGAAGTACTACGACAAGAAGGCAAACAGTGCAGTACTTCAACCTGGTGATAGAGTCTTGGTTCGCAACCTGAGTGAACGCGGTGGCCCCGGTAAACTGCGGTCACACCGGGAGGATAAAGTCCACAACGTTTGTAAAACGAATGGGAGTTGATAGTCCAGTCTATGAGGTTCAACGAGAGGTGGGAAATGGAAAGAATCGAGTACTCCACCGCAATTTACTGTTACCTTGCAATGATTTGCCCCTGGAAATCAAACAAACAAAGCCAAGGAAACAGCCGAGAAGAAATGCGTATCAAACTCACTCACGCGTTAAGCAATTGCATCAAGAAAGTAGTTCAGATGAGGAATCTGATGATCTGTGGACCAATGTCACTTTAGAACGCCAGGCATTGTCACGTGTAGTCCAACAAAACACAGGTGGAGCAGTGGCTCCGATTTCAGATCTACAACCAACTTTTGAGGAGGATGCCTCCAACGAAGACCAGGGAGTACAAAAAGAAGTACCACAACCGGTCCCACTAATACCAGAGCTTGCGGTGCAAAACAGACCATTACGACAACGCAGTGCACCAACGCGGTTTAACTACGACACTTTAGGAACCCCAAGAGTTTATGTGAACTGTTTGGGACACATATACAACCCAATTACAACTGTACCAGTGGGTATGACCATGTAACTGTTAAACCAAATGAGGACTTGTTTTGTTAGTGAATGACAAATGTTTACTCTCCTTGTTCCATTTTTTTGAGCAACTTGATTGTATTTTGTATCTTAAGCGAGTGGGAAGATTCATACCCCAGTTCATAGGACACAACTAAGTCTTAACATGGACATCATACAAATACTGGAGTCAAAGAGAACGATGTTGTGCACTTTCCACACTGTGACCCTGATCACCTCACATGGAGTGACAAGTCATTGTAGGGACTCAGTATTAGTTTAGTTGTCTGAATGTCCAGGAGGACATTATTTCTGGAGGGGGAGTGTGTGACGGAACAAGAATTTCAGGTTCCCCTCCCCCATCAAATAGTATTTTTTGTAACACCCTGTGCGAAGCGGTGGAGACATAGAAGAGACGTGCGAAAAACGAAGGCGTGAAGCTGTGGAATTATACAAAACGTCAGAAGTGTATTTGTTTATATTAAAGAGAAAAATCGAAAGCATTTTGGAAGCTTACACTTATTACAACCGTAACAACAGCCCTAAACTGCATCATCACAAACCTTACGCCCTCTTCTTTCTAAACGAACGGAAAATTTTACAGAAAAAGCATAAACATATAAAATAAATACTTGATTTTGTATAAATAATAAAATAAAGTGGAAAACTAAAAAATTAAATTTGTCCGTTTCTCATTTTCAATTTATGTTCTTAAAGTTAGATTTTGGGTTGCTACCTTGACAATCTGTAAGATCTGAAAAATTAAGTTTTTTCATTTGCCTGTTAAGTATACACTTCATCATTTTCATTAACGCTAGCCTAAGTGGTCCATTAGTGCTATGTCCGGTTTCTGTTATGAGAGTCATTGCCGGACTCCTCCTGGACGGGACACTAATCCGTCGCAGGTTAGCCCCCAGCAGAAGCTGATACTCTTTTTTCCGACCTCGTATGGATGGAAATCTGAGGCAACTTTGGCAGAAAAGAAGATTGCATAAATTTTCAACACTCGGCTGGGCCGGGCTTTAAATCCGGGACCTTGTGGTTTGAAGGCAAACATCTTACCAATGCGCCAAACACGCTGCTATTTTCATTAACGCGGTTTAATTGTTAAATGCGGTGCTATTTGATGTAGAAACTCTTAACTAAAGAACCCGTCGCAAGCAAAACGTCCGTACTACTTTTAAATTTGCTCGAGGAAGAGTAAATTTAATTCATAATTTATAGTAAGAAAGAGTACTGCTATTTTTAGTTTAAAAACTGTTATGTAGAAAGCCTCTAGGCTTTGTTGCAACAATTATTTTATATGCAACACCTTCTGTCTCTTTTAATAAGGGAATAACATGACTTTTTTCGGGAATATTGTTTATTTGCGCCCTTGTAGTGTCATTTGCGGACCGAGCGAAGATCATCATTAAGTGTTGATTGAACAAGCTAATAAAGAATCAACTCAGTCCAGTGAACTTATTTAAGATTACCGAAAAAATGCTTAAAATCGTCATTATTATCAATAAACAAGGCCAAATGATATCAAGAATGCGAGTTTTAATAGTACAAGCTAAGTGAATTGAAGGAATTCAAAGTCACTTCAAATCATCATGTAGCTGTAGGGCTGATAATGCATTAGCAGCCCGCTGTCAGTCTTTGCGACCCGCTGAGCGTGTGTTTTGAAGTGGCCGATTTTCTATTTGGGCCGCGTATATTGATAATAATAGCTATTTAAATGCGCTTGGATTCAAATAAAGGATTTTATGATAAATTTATCTCTATTGTTTGCACGCTTTTCCATTTCATTGTTGTCGGTTTGACTTATATTACTGGTGACAGCACAGAATATTTAGAAGTAAATAGGTGATAGAGTTTTAAAATGTAAAAAGCGTTTTTGCGAAACGGTAAAATTTCATCTATTGATATTAGGTCTGACTCGCGCAAAAGCCTCGAAAGTTTTAAAGGATATTAGCGTATATATTTAAATCAACTCAAATATAATTTTTAATATAGTTTTTGACAAATGAAACATAAAAAACGGAACATGTGCGGCCTGAACTGATGTTTGCTTGATAACTTCTTGTTTGTTGTTTGGAGTTTGTTAAGAAATAACCTTGACGTTAGCATTTGCGTGTCATTTGCTTTGCATGCTTCACATATGAAATGTTTAATTAATCATTTGTTTATCACGAGCAGGTTCTGAAAGATAATATTTGAGTTGAAGTGTTTATAATTCTTACAGTTTCTGCTCTTCACGGCTAAGTTCCGCATTTAGTCGAGCTTAACGAAAGAAATTGAAATTTAAGATTTTTAAAACAGTTTAAATTGAAGAGTAATATTAACTTGATCATTATACAATTACAAACATGAAACATTCTTAGTTTTTTAAGTTATTTTGTACAGCCTTTACTAGCACTGCATTGCGTGCGTCCGTTTTATCGCCTAAGATTATTCCGTCTGCCATTTGCTCTAGGCAGCTTTCTGAGCTTTCAGGCAAAACTAAGATTCCGACCATGCAGAATTAATATTCAATAAATGAATAAAACATACAGGACTACATGTCCATTTCCTTTCGTGCACTTCTTCAGTTATGTTTTCCATCAATTTCGCTTATCTTAACAAACATAGACGAGGGTCTGACCCCAATACGTTTTTTGAGTTGTTCAATTGCACTAATAGTAAATACGTGGTCTCGCGTACAAGTATCTTAAATTAAGGGCCAGATATTGCCTTTAGTGCGATCACGTATGGCCTTGGAAAATTATTAAGGCCAAAACTATGACGTAACCTATACTTGTTGTCGCGCTATAATTTCGCTTTACTAACACATTGAATATTACTAAAATGCAAATTAAATTATGTTTCGTTCGTCATATTCAAGGGTTTTGTATTTGTATGGTTCTCTGTACATATTCGCCAAGATTTTATCATCATACTGACGCTTCTATTATCCCGCAGGAGTTGGCATATGACACTGTAAGTAAAGCGGTTTTAAACATCGCCATGTTTTTGTTTTAAAAAGTGTATTTATTTATGTTTTATCATGTTGGTTGTTGTTTTGAGACAATGCGGTTTTCGCTTTAAGAATTATTTATTGAAATAATTTGTTGGAAGTTGTATAACTTCCATTTTTTATGTTGATCAACAAAATCTCACCGCCGGCAGGAAATTAAGCCGCGGATAACTGGGAATAACGTTTGAAGCTGCAAATAAGATTAAATCATAGAAAATCGATAGAATCTTTGACTTTGTTTTAGTTAGCAACTGAGTACATTACATATTCAATAACACAAGATATTTTCAGTAACAAATGGAATAAAAGTACAATCGTTGAAGTGACGAGAAATATATAAAGAAAGATGTAACCACTATGAGGAATTAATACTGTTCTTGACTGTAGCTTCCGCTTGTAAAACTATGCCATGCATTTAAAAAAATATATATTTATGTTACCAATTCAAAGTTCACTCATAACAACTTGGAAAGAAACTCAGTTCCTTTTGTTCTATGAATGCAAATTTTAAACAAGAGTTAAATTGAAGTTAATGTGCTGAAATTATCACAGAAGTTCCACCTGCATGTTTTAACTAAAAAACAAAAACAGTGAATGGAGCAAATTGACAGTAGAGAAATAGGAAAAACCATGAGCTGAATGAAAGGTTGTGTTGTCCTACATACTCCTGATAAGTAGATTAAGAGCAAAACTATTGCATTAGCAAATTAGAAGAAGCAAACAAACAAAGAATGACAGGAAAAAAGATAAAACAAAGAGAGTTATTTGTGTAAACTATATGTTGTCTTTAAAATAGAGCAAGTCAGACCAAATTTGGATCAAAGTCACTAGTTTTTATTGTTTACAAAGTGTAACTGAATCTCGACAATCAATTTTTGATTAACTATGGCAATGTCGTATCACATTACAAACTATTTTTACAATAAATGAGTATCAATGTGATTAATGCAACATTGTCACATGCCCAATTTATGATCGAGTGATTTCATCTTATACAGTAAGTAATCCAGAATTTTCTTCAAACGTTCAAAGTTTTTACATAACGAAGTTCAATAATTTTAATCAGCAAAATTTGGCTCACGACCATATTTTCCTGCCTTGATGGCATTGTTGTACTGATAATATAGTTTGAATGCCCACTTTAGATGTCCAATTTGTAACGACGAACACATTTTACCTTAAAAAGCAGTAACTTCAACCGGCAGAGGTTTATCCATTGGCCACATTAAATTCAACATAAATCTTTTTTACCAGTGGAGAGGAGGCCCAAGAAGTAACGAGATCTTGAATTAAGGATATCAATGCAATTGAGCAGAAGCCAACGCTCTTCCCGACATTAATCGCCAGTCGTCCTTTTGTCTGGTTATATGAAATGAGGAATATGTAGTAGGTCAAGGAAATGAACAATGTAAGTAGTTAAACACAGATGGAAAACGAAAACAAAAGATGTAATCTATTGGTCTAAGAAAAAGCGCTGTAATAGGTCAGTACAACAAAACGAGTTTGAGAATCAGAATTGTTAATTAAGTCGTTCCGTGAGGTGCTAAAGTGGCATGTCCTTTGTTCGACAAAGCTCGTTAAACTGATTATTGTTACCTGTGACGCATCTTCTAGTTTTTGAAAGAATTATCAGGAAATTGAAACGTTTTTTGCAAGCCACTGGTTCACAGCCAGGTTTATGGAACTAACAAGACTTGCAAGAATATAACTGCCAACCTAGTGTTGATGAAATAACTATTTTTGTTTTCTAGAACGGTCAGGACTTTAAAAGATGTCTTGAATAATTAAAACTCTGGTGACTTCTGAAAACAAACACCCGCAATAAAAGCAAGGTACATGCAGAAGTTGGTTTGAAAATTCCGTTTGAAGAACCGAAAGGAGTATCTTTTGTTGATCATGTTGTACTGAAACACGGACTACCTCACGCTGCGATTCAGCCACCCGGTGGAAACCACAGATCATCTTTAAAAGAAAATGAGGTAACAATAATGATGTATGCATTTGATGCATAACGTTCTAAGTTCTTTTTTGTGGCCTATCTATTTAAGCCGGTCGTTTAAATAACAACATGCATTAGAACTGTGCATGTGAATGTATAAAGGGCGCCGTGTTATACAATCATTTTCCTAACCGAATTGCTGATATGTTGAAATGAGAACTGCTTAATTCTTAGAAGATGATTTGGAAGAAACTTGTAATGAACTCCTGAGTAAAGTAGCTGTGCCTCAGTCTAGTTTAGATTCACATTTTGAGATAAGTTTCACTCAACTGGAAAAGTACCAAATAGTAGGATTTTCGATATTTGAAACATTTTTATGACTTATTACCAATAATTAATGCTATAGTGCTTTAGTGTACTAAAGTATAGCATAGTTGGTTGGTATGTTGTAAAGGCCTTTTTTCATGAAGAAACGTCTCCCAGGTATGTCAGGGAGTAACGTTTCAACTCGAATTCACTTTGGAAGTTCACATTATAGTGCAAAACTTGCCAAGCTTCTTATACTTTGTATGCTCACGTAATCATGAGTACACTGGCTTTTTATTGATTTATTTATCAGGTGTTTTGCTACAAACCATACAACTACGTACTAATTCCTAATCCCTTATCCCAAATCATATGCGCTGTTGTTGAAACCTGTTTCGCATCTTTACTGCTGAGCCGGCATACAACTACAAGGAAAATGAACTTTGTCCCTTTTCTTCTGATAATAAATCAAAGCAATGCCAAGGTAAACTCGTATAGATGTAAAGATACCCGGCTCATCTTTTTGTTTTAAAGTGCACCTTTACGGGTATCGATCGCGATTCAATTAAAATTCATAATTCAAGTCTCTTTAACTTGAAAGAAAAGTCTGAAATGAGTAGCAGTCGTGAAATTAAACTTTTATTGCACCTCTACGATTACCTATGCTATTCGGGTAATTTAAAGTTTTAT
>JAODFW021625909.1:0-13430 GCA_027575235.2 Palythoa mutuki
GTATCCCGTTTTGCCTTGATTTGCTTCTTGCTGTTTCGCCGGAATGAGAAAGTTTGCTTGCGTTGCTATTTGTTGCCTTCCCTTCAACTTCGATGTCACTTTCATCCGTGGGTGGAAGCACAGCGGTATCGTCAGACGTCTGAAATTTCGTTTCTGCGTCAGTGGAATGGTGCTGGTTATTTTGTGGAATATCTACTTTCAGTAATTTATTTCGTAAAGCTTTCAACTCGTTTTCGAAACTTTCTTTCTGTAAGTTTGATGAAGCCAACTCTTCCTGCAAACGGCTACTCTTAACTTTCAAAGCACAAATCTCTGCTTCAAGATCTTCTTTCTCACCCGAAAGAACATCTAGAGCCTTTTGGAGCTGCTCTCTTTGTTGTTTAACAGAAGCAAGGACAGTTGCTAGCGCTTTTCTTCCTCCGCTGTGATCACTTTTTTCTTTAATAGAAAGTTTGAAGTTAACAAACTCTAGCTCTTTTTCAAAATCTAGAACACGAAATTTTAAGGAATTGTTCTCCTCCAAGAGTCTGCTGTTTTCCTTTTCCATTTCTTGCAATGTCCTTAGAAGAACTTTGCTTGCTGGGGAGACGTCATCTATTATATTTTTAGGTTTTTGCTCAGTTTCGTCTTCACTCAAAACATGCTCTTCTGCACCTTGAGTGCACCTCGAGGCAAACGCTTTTAGGGTTCTCTTTAGTTTAGTTTGTTGTTTCTCAACAGAGAGAAACTCATGAACGAGTTGTTGGATGCTTTCAAGTCGGATTTTATCCTCCTTAAGGTCGCTCACTTCTTCTTCTAGTCGCATCTTATCCTGCATAAGGGACGAAGTGTTTTCCATCCTTTTAGTTTCTTGATTGTTCTGTTCTGATAGGTCATTTTCCTGTTCGGATACAGCCACTCGTCCATTATGTTTCGCTAGCAAGATTTCTAGTCTTTTCTTTTCCGTTTTATACCACTGCAATTCCTCTCTCATCTCATCAACTCTGCTGTTCTTCACAACTCTTGCAACTTCATCTAAGTGATCATTTTTCAGGGCACATTTTTCACACGTAGCTTTCTCCAAATCGTTACACTTCCCTTGCAGTCTTTCAATTTCTTTTTTGTAAAAGTTGACGCTTTGCTCAAGCTCTGACGTTACCTTATTTTCTTCTCGAAGGTTTCGCTTTAGCTCCTCTTTTAGCCGTATCATTTCTGCGAATTGTTTGAAGTTAGTTTGGTCTTCACTGACCGACTTTGCCCAGCCTCTGAGTTCTTCCAATTCATTTTCCATTTCATCTTTCTGCTTACTTGTCTTTACAAGCTCATCTTCTAACACCGAGATTTTGTTGTTGGATTCCGAAAGCTGCGTTTTGAAAGCGGTTGTTGTTTTCACCATTGCATGGAGCTGATCCTTAAGAAGGGTTTTATTTGCACTGACATTCATCACAGTTTCGTATGCAGCAAGTATGCTCTCCAACTCTTTCATTTCCTTTTTGTATTTTGAAACGTTTCCTTCTAGTTGCACAACGGTATTGCACTTGTCTTTCAAAAGAGTGTCTAGAGCTAAAGTTAATTTTTCAAGCTGAACTTCTGCCAGTGATAATCTATCCAACAGAACTGCTTTTTCATTGTGAACATCGATGATCTTCTTTTGTAAGTCAATAACCCGTTGCTTGGAATCGGCTAGATCCATTTCTAATCTCAATGTCTCGTCAGATGTAGATGGGGACATTGACCTTGGGGATTTTTGTTTCCTCATTGTAGATAGTTCAGCTTCCAATTGGTTGCTGTTTTCACGTAATGAGGACAACTGCGAACCAAGGTTCCTGGTCTGCATATTAGAAATTGTGATGTCCTCCTTTAGTTTCAATAAAGTTTTCTTGGCAAGGGTCAAATCTTCTCTTAGCTTGGCGTTATCATTTTCCAAACGAAGTGAGTTGGCCTTTCTTCGTTCGTTTTCGTTTTTTCTTTCTGTACCGTGATCAGGAGGTTCCTTTTCGGTTCCTCCTTTTTTTTAATTCAGGCAAATTGATAAGGCACTTGAGTTGATCTTGCAATAACGATCGTTGGCTTTCGCTCACACGCAGTTCATTTTTCAAACAATTGGATTCTTCAGTGACGGTGGTAAGCTCCTCGGAAACTTTGTAAAGTTGTTCTTTTGAAGATGCCAAGTTGGTTTTTAAATCTTCAAATTCACGGTCTTTTGACCATAGCATTATTTCATAGCTTTCCTTTTCTTCTTTCGTCGATGACAGTTCTGCTTCTATTCCACGCACAAAGTTATCGATCGAGTTAAGTTTATCACTCAAGTGTAACAACTCCTTTTCCCTTTCTTCAGCTAAGCGCTTGCATTTTTCGTGTTGCTCATGAACCTCCAACAACTCCTTTTCAGATGCATTTTTCATTACATTTAGTTGCTGCTGCGTAGAGAATTTGAACTCCAATAAAGATTTATTTTCACGTTCTGTTTCTAACATCTGATTGCGAACGCTTTCTAATTCTTTTTGTTTAATAATTGATATCTGTTGAAGTTTTTCCTTCTCTTCCTCTAAAGCGTTCAACTCCTTTTCAAGTCGTTTGTTTCCTTCCATTCTTTCCTTTAATTTCAAAAGTTCTTTTTCATGTTTAATAATCAATTCTTGCTTGCATCCTACGGCTTTACCTAAAACTTTGTTTTCATATTCTAGTTTCCCCTTTTCATTATGAATACGTTTTAGCTCTGTTTCCCTGTCGTCTTCAAATTTTTTGTTTGATTCAAGTTTAGTTTTGAGTGATAAAATGATGCTTTCAAGATCTTGTACTTTAGTTGAATGTTTTACATCAGCAGACCTCGCTTCCAATAAGGATTTATTTTCAGTTTCCACTTCTTTTTTCTCAGAGAGGATCTCTTCTATTCTTTTTGTGTTTTCTTGTAAGGCCCTTTTAGTCTCTTGCAGTTTTGCATTTGACGTCAAAAGAGCTCCTTTAAGTTTAGTTATTTCTTCAGATTGTTGTGCATCTGAAAGCGTTTTTGCTTTTAAAAATGCTTGTTTTTCTCTTTCCATTTCTTTTTTGTGATTGTATACTTGTTCCATTTGCTTTGTGTTTTTGTCTAACAAAGTTTTAGTCTTTTCATTTTCTTCCTTCATTGTTAAAAAAGCATGTCTAAATTTATTCAGTTCTTCAGAATGTTTCCGATCTGATACGGATTTCATTTCCAGCAAATTTCTAATCTGTTGTTCTGCTTTCCTTTGTTGTGCTACTATTTCTTCCTTTTGCTTTTTGCTTTCTTCTAAAAGATATTTAGTTTTTTTCTCTTCAGTTTTCAAAGTTGAAAGAGCTCCTTCGAGTTTTTTTAGTTCCTCTTGATGTTTGACATTAGATTGTTTTTTTGCTTGAAGTAAAGCCGCATTTTCTTGTTCTAACACCTTTTGTCGAGCACAAGTTTGACTCAGCTGTTGTGTCCTTTCTCCCAAAAGGCGCTTGGTCTGTTGATTTTCTTCCTTCAGTTTGAAGTAAAATTGTTCTAGCTGTTTTAGTTTTTTACCGTGTTGCTCTTCTAAAAGAATTTTTGCTTCAAGTAAAGTTTTGTTTTCTCGTTCAGCAGCGCTTTTCTGAGCAGAAATTATTTCTAATTGCTTTATTTTTTCTTCCAACGAATTTTTCACATCGTCATTTTCCTTCTGCGCGGATTTAACAGTTATTTCAAGTCTACTCAATTCTTCGCGATATTGTAAATTCTCACAACGAATGCCTTCGAGCTCTTTTTCTTTCCTTTTTAACAGCTCTTGCTGGTTTTCATTTTTTTCCTGTTGTGACAAAAGAGATTTCTTGATCCTTCGTTGTTCTTCAAGATGAACTTCAGAATCTGTAGCAATATCAGCTTGGGTAGCCACATTACCGAAACTGAGCGCTTGCTGTATAATGGTGCCATCATAATTATTGTCGAAACAGTTGGTTTGATCTTGAGCACTAAAATGTTTGTTGTTTTTTGCTGATATTGAATTCACAACATGTCCAGATATATTAGCCAAGTCCTGAGGAGACGATTCCTTATTTGCCACTGTTGCACAAAAAATATTGAGTTGAGATTTTAATATTTTGATCTCATCCTTCAGCTGAGAATTTTCTGTGACTGCTTGCAACAATTCCATGCTTGCAGGCTTCGTCAGATTTTCCAAAGTCGGAGCTATGTTTTCTGACTCGTGATATTGCTCATTGTCTGATCCGACACATTTTCCCTCTAACTTGCAAATTTCCTCGTGAAGGTCAGAAAATGATCCTTCGAGAAGTTTACGGTTCTCTATCAACGAGTGACACTGTTCCTGGATCTGTAATCTACCATCTATGAGGTCTTTCATGGTAGAGGGGAGACTCTCCTGACTACTAGCACGTGAAGAGAGTCGTGACTGGGCTTTGGTTTTTGACTTTAGAATCTGAACCTCGTTCTGCAAACAAAGAATGCACTTCTGTCAAATTGTAGTCACAACAGAAACTAATGCAAAAGGAGAAACAAAAAAGTAGAGACACTTATAACAAAAAGCTAAAAAAAGTCAAATAAATTATTGCCTATTATAACCAAGGCTATAATAACTAAATAGTTAAATTGCATAATTAATTCATATCTAGTCGTGTATGCATGTTTCCCATTTTTTTCCTGACTTTAAAACTTTATCTAATGTGTACGTCAAATAATTTTAGAATGAAGATTTCTAGTTGAGAAGAGATGTTCTCTGATTCTTGAAAAATTTTGACTTTAGTCTTTGATAAAAGAGCTTACCTTATATTTTACTGAGTTACTTTACTAATAAGATTAACTCTGTGCAATCCACACTCTCGACAGTCACAGAGTTTTCTCCTTTCTCATTAGAATTGAAAACTGAAAAACGAAAATTTTTTGATACCTTTACTTTCAGATAATTATGAATTGAAAACGATTAGTTCTGACAAATATTGGTAACCGTCGCAATTTTCAATAACAGTGGAAACCTTTCATATCTAAAATAGTAAATGCTCATATTGCCTTCTTATTTGATAGTATATATCTAGGAGCATCACTGAAGCATTTATTGTTTTGTATTCAATTGTTCTACTATTCGTTAATTACTCAAAATAGCTTAATCAATTTTTTTACCCCATGTAAAAAATAATTGTCACTGAACTTCGAAAGTCATCAATTCTTCCCGTTTCACTCCAGAATGAAACAAAAGCTATAAAAAAAGTAAGGCATTGATTGGCAAATCAAAACTAAAAGAAATTATAAAGTTCCAGCTTCGTAATTTGATAGTTCTTTCGGTACTTGTCAATTATACTAAGCGATTCCTACTTCGCAATGAGCGTACAAACGTGGTATCTATGTCATCTTTCAGAATCATTCAGAAGCCATTAAAGATGATTTAGGTAAAAAGGAAGTCTGGAGTCATCGCAGTAAGTGGTCATTTCAGCAAAGCGGACTTTAAAGTCTTAAGAACCATAAATATTTTGGCAGCTATGTTCCAGTTTCCGAAGTGATTTTTCTCTGCGCGGCTGTTGGCGGTGCTTGGCTTCGCAGCGCAAGAATCTGAAGGCTGCTCGCATCTTTTTCCGCCTTGGCGTTCAGCCGAGGTTTTTTTCCAATTTCTGGAAAGAAAACATACTTATCAGTTTTTATGTTGTTTTTCAAATCGTTTTTGAGATGTCGGGTCTGTGAACTTGAGTTATTGTCTTCGTAGAAGGCATGTAATATTGTATCGCCATCATCTTGTGTCTTTCAATAATAATATATTGTCGTGACAGTGTTTGTTTATTGTCGCAAGTATTTGCGCTGAACAACGCCGTTAGAAATCTGGTTTCTGCTCGGTTGTGCTTTGTTGTGATGATGCACTTTGTATAGCCGAATTAAGTAAGACGTTAATATTGGTCTGTTTCATTTAGGCAGTTGCTTCATTGTTTCTGTCAATCGGTTTGATTCTTATGTTAACTCTAAAGCGTGTTGTGAGATCGTACTGGTTAGTGGACTCTTGAGAAGGACTGTTGTCAGCAGCAGTGACTGACGTTTCGAAATTCTGTGCTGAACTCGTCATCATAGTCAACTTGACTGTGATGATGACTTCTGCACAGGTTGTCGAAACGTCAAGACTACTACCGACAACAGTCTTTCTCAGAATTACTCCAACCCTTTCACAACACGATCTACTGTTACTTCTGAGTTTAAAACCATTTACAGTTTTATGCTAACTCGACTATGTTGTTAATTTTGGAAAAAAAAAGTTGCTTAGAGATCACTTACCAACCGAGCACCGCTATAAACACTAAAATGGAGCAATGAAAGTTGAAAGCGTGCTGTCAATTATTAGAAAAAAATATAAAGACTGAAGAAATCGTAATTGTGCGAACCTTTCATTTATTATTCTGTTAAAGTTATTAGTTGGTTATGTGTTTGATAAAAAAAGTCATGGCGGGAAGAAAACTGCAGAAGTCGGATTTCAAACCCATAATAACGTATCCCAGTTCTTGGTTATTGTTGTTATTAACAGCTAACAACAAGTGTGTGGCCAGAAAAACTCATTTTTCTGAGGTTCTCACAAAATGTATGCAGTCAGATTTGTTTTAGTTGACACTTAAAAACAAAACAAAACGAAAGTGTCACGTAGTGAAGAGCGTTAGGAAAGACATAATACACCACAAGATCTTTTAGTTTTTCCAAAGAAGCAAACGGCACTCCTCTTTAAGAGTTTAAGGAGCGAAAATCTTATAATAAGCTGGTGGTTATGCAATCTGACCCATCGAAATGTTTGCGCCTTCCAGTTACCGGTCAGGATCAAGTTCCTCTGGCTAAAATCATGGACCTTTTCCAGAAAGACATTTAACTGATATTATCTCTGCATACCTTAGCTATTAATAATTGTTTCTCTAGACCTTCCCTCTCCGTCTGAGCTCCACAAAGTTCTTCTTTGAGCTTCTGGTTGGTCTCAATAATGGAGGAGACTTCAAGGCTGAGCTCGTATCCTTCCTCTGTGCTTAACGGTTGAGCATCAACATCAGAGGCGTCTTCTTCCGACATGTTGAACAACTGAAAAATGGATGACATATCGTTCTCCAGCTGTTCCTTCATGGCGATGGTTTCCTGTAGGTGATCATTGCTTGTCTCGAGTTTGGTCTCGAGATCTGTTTTTGTTTCAACCAAAGAATTGACAGCAGCAAACAACTTTTTGCCCTTGCAACCTAGGTCTTCTTTTAGTACAGAACTGTTTGGAGATTCGATTTCTGTTCCACTTTCTTTGTCGTTTGAAGTTAACAACTCGAATATGGCACTGATATCAACTTGGTTTTGTTCGTTCGTTGTTAGAGCGTCTTCAAGTCTGGCCTTTGTTGCGATTAGTTCAGTATCTAAGTTTGTTTTTAATTGTTCTACTTCATTTATTTGATTTTTTAGCGAAACAATTTCATCTTTCAGTGTCTCGTTGTCCTTTAAGAGGACATTATGCTCATTTTCTAAAGCCACCTTTTCCTTCAAAACACAAGAAACTCTTGAGTTAAGCTCGCCATTGATGACCATATCATTTGCTAATTCTTTGACGTCCTCAGAGACCGAATTTTTGGTAACTAGCTGGAACACTTCTGATATACAACTTTCTAAACGTTTTTGGTTTGATGTAGCCTCTTCTAGCTTGAAACTAGTCGAATCCAACTCTTGATGAAGTGAACAATTTTCCCCTCTCAGTAATTCCACTTTCTTCTTAACAACAACTACCTCGTTTTCAAGTCTCTCGTTTTGATTTGAAAAGTCTGATCTCTCTTTCTCTAATACACTCTTTTCCTCTATAAGTGTTTTAATACCTGTACGAAGGCATTCTAAGCTGGCCTTGTCTCTCGAAGAGCTGAGACACTCCCCAGATTTAGAGTTTGATGTTTTTAGAATGTGGAACATCGAGTTTATCCCATCTGCTAACTCTTCTTTTCTGGTTATATTTTCCTTGAGTTTACGATTACACTGCTCTAGGTCATTGTTAGCTGAGGAAGTAGCTTGTTGTAAGGTTCTATTCTGTGCGCTCATGTTGTTAACTTCGTCTTTAAGTTGAGCTATCTGCTTAGAAAGAGCTGCATTGGTTTTGTTCAATTGGTAATGTTCAAGTACATTCATCGAACACTGCAACGCTTTGTCAAGAAGGACATGACCCAAACAATTTTCCTTCATTTGCAAACTCGAGAGGTAATCATCAACTCCGGATGGCGAGACGTCAGCTTCGTCATCTGGAAAGTAGTTATAATAATTGTTATTTGGAAGTAACGGTACTCAGGACCTTAGCAGTTTTTTTTCTATTCCGTGTGGCTGTGAAATAATAGACCGGTAACTAATAAACAGTACAGATAGTGCGCAAATTTAAATATTTATTGCATTTGAGTTTTTAAAATTGACATAAAAGAGCGATTTAATAGTGAGCTTTGTTGCAAAATAGAAATATTAGTATCCTTCGCAGTTAGTCGGCTTTCTCGAACTCAGTTTTTACTTGCAGCATTAATATTTTAGGAATACAAAGCAGTCTTCATATCAATTGATTATGTTCAGATATTTACTGAGTTTTTGAATTTATCAATATTTCTAAAATGAAAGCTTCTTTATAGTTTTTCTTTTTTTAACGTAGCTTGCTTATATTTGCGAGAACTTGTCAAGACTGCTATTTGAAAATTTTGATTAAGTTTAAGAGCGAAGTTTATTTTCGAAGGTGCGAGCTATCTTGTAAGCTACTCTAAAATTCAAGGTAAAGTTTGTATGTATCTATGTATATAGAGCACGGGCCAAAAACTTTTGTTACCCATTCGACATGCTGTTTTATACAAGATGATGTTTTTAACCAACCAACGATGATTGATCTCCATTGTTACCTAATTCTCGAATGAAGGATTTTAAAAGGTAACTGAATCAAAGAGAATAAGTGAGCAAGTTGTAATCCAAATATTTGTACTTATATTAACCCTTTCAGCTCCAGGCAATTTATCAACATCTAACTTCTCCTTACATAACTCAAACAAAACAATATAACTGGTAATAAGAAGTAAGGAATTGATCAAATGAAATAAGATAAAGTTGAAAAGCCAAATTCTCCCAAACTACTTAAATAGAAAGCATGAAGCTCAGTTGGGAGAATTTACCAACACATCATTTACCGTGCTTGGGGCTTAAAGGGTTAAGAAGGAAACCAGGTTCAACTATATTGATAGGGAATAGATAGACCTAGAGTCTTGGTAAAAGACATTTAGGATAGAAGGTTGTGTGATGGAGTGTGCGATGTGGAAAGAAGCAGAACTAGCGGCCACAACTCCAAGGGAGTTCAGAAATAAGAGAGAAGAGATATAGAATTATATGAGAAATAAACGACTTATCTTACTGGCATGTTCCTGATGTTTCTCAACCATCTCTCTCAACAATTTGTAGACGTCATTCATTTGACTTTCGCTGTCCAGTGATTTCTTATCTGGAGGACGGAACACTTGGCTCAAAAAACTAATGCTTTTTTCATCCAGGTCTCTTTTCATTTCAAGCAAATTCTTCATCAGCTTGAGTCTTGCTCTACTAGCCGCATTCTCGCTAATTTTCAAATTTTCTGTGGTATCAATTGTTGCTGGCGTACAGCTGCTAGACTCCACAACTTTGTCATCATCAGTTTTGTTTGCGATGTACAGGACTGATTCATCAAAATATACGAGGTTACTTTCTACTCCCGTTTCAGCAATCACTGACCCATTCGGGATAAGGGCATGTAACCCATTATATCTGGCTTCCGTAACTTCTTCCTTTCTTGGGGCAGAGTTTTCGCTGCAGGGGCTCGAAGTCATAAAGGTTTCAACCGATGAATTTCCAAGACTGATGTATTCCTTCAGTAGCTGAAGTACCATCTCAGAGTTTTCCATAACTTTAACAGTGCTTTGTAGAAGTTCTCTTTCGATCGCTTCATTACTAGTCACGTCGAGTTCTTGCTTTGAATGTTGAACATTATTTATCAGACTTTTGACTGCACAGTAAAGCTGCATAGACATAACTTCTGACAACAGAACTGCTCTTGTTTGGTAGTCCCTTCTCTTCACGCGGCGCGTGAAAGCTGATAGTTGCATTTTGAGGTTACGGTAGTTTTTGTTGGCGCTCTCAAGATCCGATTGTAGTTTGACAATTTCTTCTTCATGCGACGTTTGCTGAAGGGAAAAAGATACTATATCAATTTAGTTTACATAGAGATGACTTTTGTGGAAGCTAAGGAAATAGGACACATGGTTTGTCTTTATTACGTGAGGTTGCTGCCTCAGAACCTCTCGGGAAGGAAAACCTACGACATCGGTTATCAATATTTAACACCTCCCCCTGCTAGAATTAACGGTGGCGCGGTTGGCGCAGTGGTAAGATTTCTGCCTTCTAACCACAAGGTCCAGGGTTCAAACCCTAGCTCAGCCGAGTGTTGAACATTTGTGTGACCTTCTTTTCCACCAAAGCTTTCGATCTTTATAAGATTGGTAAAATGAATACCTGCTTCTGCTGGGGGATAACCTGCGATGGATTAGTGTCCTGTCCAGGGGAATTCAATGACTCTCGTCCGCTTAGCACTACAGAAACCGGAGATAAGCACTGGCTCCATGGGCCACTTAGGCCCGTAAAAGGATTTAGCTTAGCTTTAGCCTGCTAGAATTAGGTCATGCCGGTGTCCAGAAAACCATGACCTAATTGATGATCTAAACGGAAAAAAGAGTGGGAGGGGAAATTGCAGAACATATCAACACAATACACGCGCACCTGTGTTTCATAGAGACTCCTGAGGGATGCCAAAGTTTTGTCGGAGTTGGCGATGGCTTCTGCTAACAATGCCTCAGAGTCTGTTGTAATAGACAGGATTCTCTCCTCGTACATTTTCCTCATTTCAACGATGTCCTTTTCTGTTTAGAAAAGAAAATAAAGGCACTCTAGTACACACCAAATATTGGCGTATTTCTTTTTCACATCAAAATACAAACAAATTCTAGAAAAAGGTCAAAAAGAGATCGCTTATTTTCGAAAACCTTTTACCAAGAGTTAATTTTTAGTAAACATGTAATTGGATTTTGTGACAAAAGAGAGTTAATTTATCACTTCAGCAATATATTTAAAAAAACCGAGATTGTAAAGTAATTTAAAACGGTGTTTCATTTGCAACGTAAATACGCCTTGTTTTAAAAGAGGTTAAATATAGCATTATATATATAAACATGGCTTCAAATTGGCGGCTTTTTCGAGCTTAGGAAGACGATACTGAAACTGCTTTTATCCAAATGCGAGTAGAAGCACTCGAGGAAAATGAGCCATTTTATTTTATATACTTTTTTAGGCGAAAATAAGTACTATGCAGCCAATCAGAAGCTTGGCCGTTATAAAGATTCCCCTTAAAATTAAATTTTCAAATCTCCGCAGTGCAGTCTGATAATCGCTTAGTGCGTGAAACTCGAGTGATTGCCAAAACAAATATTTTTCCAATTTTTTAACTTGTAAAATAAATTATATAATTACCACGTGATTCCACGAGTTTATTCAAATCTTCACTCAGCCTCTTGTAGTCAACCTATAGAGGGAAAAAAAAACAGCCAGATTACAATTTACAACACTCCCGTTTGCTCTTTTTTAGTCCAGTGTTTCAATACGTCGCGCTGATTTTTTGATTCAATATATTTTACTGGATATAGAGTCGAGCGCATGCGTTGTTGTCGCTGTTATGTTGAACACGAGGAGAGCTGTTTTAACGCTCGAGTTTCATTAAACTTCTAGTTTATTATATCGTTTTTGATTTATAGCCACCCTTTATAGCCATTATTACTATCATCATCATCATCATCACTATTATTAATATTATTATTGTTGTTGTTTTTGTTATTGTTAATGTTATTGTTGTTGTTGTTGTTGTTGTTATTGTTGTTTTTGTTATTTGTTATTGTTATTGTTATTGTTATTGTTATTGTTATTGTTATTGTTATTGTTATTGTTATTGTTATTGTTATTGTTATGATTATTGTTATTGTTATTGTTATTGTTATTGTTGTTGTTGTTGTTGTTGTTGTTGTTATTGTTATTGTTATTGTTATTGTTATTGTTATTGTTATTGTTATTGTTATTGTTATTGATTCATCTCTTTTAGAGTAGCAAATCAGAGAACGGGATGTGTGATAGATCCCTAGTTGGTTCACTCAACAAATATAGTTCTGGAGAATGATAACGGCTATATTCTTCAATTAATGTACCATTCGTTATTGTTCTCAATCACTAGAAAATTAACGCGCTATCTGTGTATTCAAAATTTTATATTTTGCTATAAAAAGATCTTCTCACCTCAACATTAACATACGCATTCGTAGTGATCTTCATAGCTCTAGAACCAAAGTTGAGCGAACATTTGGTCTCACTAACGTCACACATTGACGGTGCCACGCAAACCTGAACAGAAAATAAATCTGTTAGTTCACGCTTTTTTTAAGCTCAGGCTAAGGCTTATAACTAAGAAAAATTTTGTGGTAGAAAATTGACAAAAACCTAGCGATACAGCATAAAACATAAAAAGTCACTGTAAAGACTGCTCAACAAACAATGAAGGTAGTTCGCCTCTAAATTTAGCCGTACAATATATGTTTCGCAAGGCATTTCATTTTCCAATACTTTGACCTTGTTTTGTTTTTTCTTCAATAAAAACCGCTCACAATAATAAGAAAAAATTAAGAACGAATTGAGATCTGAAATCGCCCAAAAAATAAGAACAATGAACCTCAGCAAAACTTACTAGTTCTTATAAAAAAAGTGTGTAATCAAAGGGAACTATGAATTAGTCGTGTATACATTAAATTTTGATTAAATTGCCAATAGTTAAATTGATTCTTACAAGAACATATATTTGGATACAGTTGAAACGACTTGTTTTGAAAGGATGATTGAAAAGTCAGATTGAAATAAGATTTATTTCTGATTCTGAACTTGAAAAAGAAACTCTTTCATAACATCTGAAAGTTCTTCTGCAGTTGCATCATTTTTGTCTCCAACACGTTTTGCCCTCCTCAAGTTACACCGGTCTTCTGTTTAAAGAAACACTTATATTTTAAGTCGATGAAAGTAGAAAAGAGTCGATAAACAACGTTTCGAAGTAAAGTCCTTCAGGGTAAAGCTTTTCTCGCCACTGATACTTTAGATGTCTATTACGCTTTGCAGTTCTTATTTTGAAAACATTGATAAACATGATCAATCGAAAAATACGACCTTGAACCTTTTGCACGAGTGATTCCAGCTGGTTCACTTTTTCACAATCTGATTTTAACATAATTACAATAATAAAACGATAAACATTTTTTCGATGCAAAGCTGACGATTGTTGTACACTATGCACAATATGAGACATTGTAATAACATCTTGTTAGATTTTTTGGGGGGGGGGGGGGGGGGGGGGGGGGGGGGGGGGGGGGGGGGGGGGGGGGGGGGGGGGGGGGGGGGGGGG
>JAODFW021626944.1:0-13430 GCA_027575235.2 Palythoa mutuki
AATAATAATAATAATAATAATAATAATAATAATAATAATAATAATAATAATAATAATAATAATAATAATAATGATTTATTTAAACACGTAACACCTAGGAGTTGACAGAACTCGTTAAAACGTGTACATATGAGTTAAACATACTGCATTTGAAATCTGGATAAAAGTGAATGAAATTCTGTGGTCTGTTGATGTCGCGCCGTGTCTCGTTCAGTGCTGACTCAATATTAAAACGACTGATCTTTATTTGCAGTTCCCACTATCACCCGTCCACATGTTTACTACATCGAGTCTTAATTACCAGGGTTCTTCAGATATTTCACGTTTTCTCAACATGGTGACAGGATTAATCTTTCAAATGTCAGCTTTTTCCCCCAGCCAGCCGTGTTCCACCATTGCGTAATTTCATACTTGTAATTTATTAAAAAAAGGAAACACAAAAATGCAGCACGGCTAAGAAATGATGAAAGTGTTTTTGAATTGGCAACAAAAAAACGTTAAACACGAAACAGTTAATAGAAGAATTTAACAGGCTTTTTGGAAGTTTCTTCATTATGAAGGAAGTTACAGTTGCATTAAACAAAGTATCTCCCAGTTGCGCCACTGCGATAAAAATACCATTCCCTGAAAATACTCAAGAACTTTCCAGCGCGTTTACCAACTCATTTATGAATTTTGTTTTGTTACACGATTGTTTTTTATACGAACAACTTTATAATAACAAAATTTAAGAACAATTTAAGAACAAGCTCAGGCTGAGGATTGATAACTTGGAAAGTTTTTGTGGTACAAAATTGACTAAAACTTAGCGACACAGCATAAAAGGATTCACTGTAAAGACTGCTCAACAAACAATGAAGATAGATCGCCTTTAAATTCAGCTGTACAATACATGTTTGGCGCAAGGCATTTTATTTTCCAATACCTTGTTTTATTTTGCTTTTCTTGAATAAAAACCGCTCACAGAAACAAGAACAATTTATAAAGAACAAATTGAGGCTGAAGTCGCCAAAAAATTAAGAACAATGAGCCTCGGCAAAATTTACTGGTTCTTATAAAAAAACGCGTGTCACCTGAAATGTTCCAAAGCTAGAGCTCGATATAACCATCAGTTTTAATGAGAGTGGTTCGCAAAGCAGAGTTTACAAAACGGATTCAAACGCTAACTGGTATGTCGCGCAAAGCAGAGTTTTACAAAACGGATTCAAACGCTAACTGGTATGTCGAGTTTCACGATTACTTAGTATCACTACTATTAAATATGCAAATGGCAGTTTTGCACAACCATTTTTATGATTTCTTTTACTGTATTACACTGGTTGTTACTGGCTGTAAATATCAAACTCATCAATAATTCATAAACGTTATCATAACCATGAAGAGCATCCTTAAATTTGATAAAAATCTCTTTCAAATTTGGATGTAATAAAACTTGAAATTTCTCGGTAAGATCAATTTTTATATCAAAAATATTAGCACAATATGTAAGAACTATCCTAGACGTTAGATAAGTAAGATAGAATATTCGTGTCCGACCTTTATGGGCCATAAAACAGCTCGCCTACGGCTCGCAGTTTTAACGCCCATAAAGGTCTCCCGCTCAAATTTAATCTATTAATTAAACACGTCTTAGGGCGCCAGTTCTACAACGGATGATTGTAATATTTTAATCATATATTGTTTTAAAACACAAAGTCAATAACTTCCATGTATGGTAAAATATTGCAGAAAACGACTGGCTCCCCACGTTAAAGCGTTTTGCAGAGAAAATCTTAAATTCCACAAAATAGATACCATTAACATTCCTAAATATTACACGAATGAATGCCTTTCCAACTGCGAATTATCAATAAAATTACAAGCATCTCTGGTTAATGCCATTTCTATGTTTGAAACGCGTTATTTCTTACTTTCAAATATAAGTCTGTAAACGTTATCCTGGTTCTCGAAACAAAACTATCATTATATCGAATGGAACTGTTATATTCCTTAATGACTTGGGCAAGACTGAGAATACTGAATATTTTACTCAAAGACTACAGAGCAGACGATCGCTTCTTGAAAAAAAACATACAAAAAAGCCAGTGAACAGAAAGTAACGCCACACCCTAAATACATCAGAAAATACTAGTGTTGGTTAACTCTATTAATAAAGAAAAAGTCGTTCAGATCTACATTGTAAAATCAAAGAAACCTTATTTATCCGAGATTTAAAGCCTGCTATGTATGTAAATATAGGCAGTGAAAATCTTTTTCTTTATTAATTTGTTACTTATTTACTATAGTCACCAGTCTTCCGCATACTGCTTTTAAATTTGTTGTAACTCAGTCTAATTCACTTCTGAAGATGTATGTTGTAACATACGAAACGTTAAGTTGAAATATATTTGAAAACTTGCAACATGCGTTGTGCTATAATGTTCGTAACCGCGGTTTGTGTTATGTTCTTAATCAAGTTGAGATGGCCGACAAAGAAAAATAATTACGATGTCAGTTAACTTTCCTAAACATATCAGATGATAAGCTGATAGATTTTCCTAAACACATCAGGCGAGTGCTGGTAAAGTCTCTTAAACACATTATATGATGTGTTGATAAATTCTTCTAAGCACATCAGATAAAGTGCAGATAAATTCTTCTAAGCACATCAGATAAAGTGCAGATAAATTCTCCTCAACACAACAAATGATGTGTTAATAAATTCTCCTAAACACAACAGATGTTGATAAATTATCATAGACACATAAGATCTCTAAAGTTTTCAACGTATGCAACTACAGAGAACTTCGCTTTTCATCTTCACTTAATCCGTAACCTTGTTCCTTAACAAATTATTCTTTGGTATAAGTTATGTAAAGAGAAGTTTGAAATTGATGATGATAGAAAGGAGTTACAAAAATATGTCTAGACTTCATTTGCGCCGGTACATATTTTCCTGATTTCGGAAGAGTCACGTTCAGTGGAAAGACGGCACGAGAGGAAACTTTCCTCTCGGCAAGGCCTGGGTTTAAACCCAAAACCGTATGAGTATGTGTCAGTCAGCGTTGTAACTTTGCTGCCGTTATCAAAAAACTGGTAAGGTTATTAGAAAACTAATATTATCGAATGACAGTAAATAAGCTATCGCTTGTCTCTGTTACACACGAGTATGTTGAACAACCACAACGAGTACTGATTTGATCACAAACACATTAACTTAACTTTTGTAAACTATGCTGCACGCCTTATTTGCAATTCCGAAGTTCTGCCTTTTTCCGAGTTCTGTCTTCGCATAATTTCCTATTTATCATTCATTCATTTATTTACTTTTCGCCCTTTATTGGTAAAACATTTTTATTTAAGGAAAAAATGTCGAGGAAAACTAGAATGCTTGATCTTTGAAATGCTATTTATACAAGAACTGAATCCGTCTATTAACAAACAATCGGACTCTTCAGTTTCATTTTGGTCTGCATCGCTGAACATTAACTTTTTAGTTATTTTATTTATCAAATTATTGTATATTACTCTCTATATCGAACTTTGATTTTTGTTCTTTTGTCTTAGAGTTTGTCTTTGTTTTCAGTAAGTGATTGTTCTTTGATTTATTGTTATATCACAGTCGAATCTACTATATTAGCATATAGAAAATTTTACATTCAGTTGACCTGATGATGTTGCTGGGATGGCAACGAAACGTTGTCTCTTACAGTTAGCTTTTTTGATAAATCAACGGTTATACCGGGAATTAAAGGCTTATGCTATCCGAGACCGGTGCGTTCAAAAAGAATAGCGAGCAAGTTGTCGATAAACAATCGGTACAAATACAAGAGAGAAGCTTAAGGTCGAGTGTTTATTGCTGCTCGTGATTTCTCCCAAACCCACTGCATGAGCTCCCGAACTCGATGTACTCTTTTATGAAATAACTATCAGAAATCGTAAGACCTCGATTGCATTTCATACAATAATTTATTGTAAATGATTGAGTATACAAAACAAAGATGCATTTTCTGCATGTAAACGTTTTGACGCACTTGACCAGCTGCAATTTTGTTTTTGGTTTTGTCCAGGGACCAGAATGTTTTTCATCTTAGTTTTAAACCGTTTCAAATACTACCATTATTATAATAATTACAATTTCCTCAAATCTGATTGGCCCATTATGAACTCTATTTTTCCCTAATCGCCTTGGAAAACTATCCGATAAAAAGACTCTGTTATCGGCCACTTGTTATCAGCTACCTGTTATCGGGACAGATGAATGAACCAATCAGAATCGGGCTTCAGGATTTCTGGCCAATCAGCAACAATTAGTGATAACAGACAGAAATGGACTCCAGTCATTACAAATGTTATAAAAATTAGCAAAATGCGTTTTTATCTGCAAAGATTTCATCTTTCAGTATAGTTCTTAGAAATTGTAATTATTATAATAAATTGGTAATAGGACTTCGTGTTCGTCCGATTCTGTCTGTTATCATTATTTGTGATTAAACAAATTGAATTCGCGCTTCGCGCTCATCCAATTTCGTTAATCACGCGTAATGATAGCAGACAAAATTCGACACCACTCAGTCCTATTACCATAACTTATTGAGATCATTGTTGTTATTTTTATTATAGGCTGATATACTGTAAAGGCTAGACAGTGAGGAATGATTACTAGATAGGGACATATTCAAAGACTCAAAAAGTCATATTAAACAGGGTATATTACGTCATAATTTATTTTTTGTTTAACCTGAAGGTTCTGGTAAATACGCCCAGCCTGCACCACACTATGACTCAGTAAAATGTGATGGAGAACATACAAACAAGAACACGGGGTTAGTTTGCCAGAACTGTGGAGCTACCCGACGAAACACGACTGATTGTACCCACCAAACTGAGCGTCCTCGCCTTGGTGCTCGACCAAAATCGTGCTGCGAGAAACCCTCCTACAGACCGAGGACTCAACAGATCCAAATAGAAAATTACTTGCAAAGTAAATATGCCCCTGGACGGTCAGCTTCGCGGCACCCGAAAGGAGCCCATCGGATAGTTAACTACCCCCCTGAAGGTTTGCTTTTTGCTGAATATATTTGTCATCTACCGTTTCTTTGTATATCATTGCTTGAATTCCTACAGTGGCCGTCTGGTTAAGAATTGACGTTTAAAAGTTTGAAGGTTACCAAGATAATTGTTTTGTTAAAACACAAGTATACTTTTTCTTTTTACCGTAAATAAACCAAATTATTCATTTATTTTTTATTGTTTTAAAGGAACGTTTAATTGTAAACAGTTCATCAGAAGTATCGATGCCCATCTTGAAGACCTAGCCAAGGCAACGGGAGAAAAAAGGAAAGAAATAGAGCATTTCATCTCGCACGTTTTGTTGCCAAAACTTGAGTATTCCTGCACAGAATGGTCTGAAGTCGGAGAAACCAGTTTAGTAGTTGCTAAACTTAGTTGTGCTAGGGTTAACAATGAAGTCACGATGCATGCTCTCGAGTTGTTGTTACAGTTAGTGTCACGTAACAAATTGGAGGGTCACACTGACAAGCTGCAACAGATCGAGAAAGAAATTCGACGTTTCATTGCTTCTGTTTCCTTCAACGAGGAAAAACCACAGCTACAAGAAAAACGCGTAGTCGTTTTCAGTCATCTTTTGATGCTGTCATTAAACGAAATGTCACAGAACGTCTACCTCCATTTTACCACTCAAGATCAGACGGAACTAAAAGAAGTTGTGACAATACTTGGAAAGCGTTTTGGGAGTCGACCAGAGCATACTAGTGACAGCAATCCGCATCTAAAACTTGCTCTCGATATAGTGTCTGAGGTTGTTGACAGATTGTTGAAAACTAGTTCTTTAGGGGAACAACATTCACAATTTCGCGAGAAGTTTAACTTCCTCCTGTGGTCAAAAGATGACCCTCAAAACGCCAAAAAGAATACGAAGTTCCACAAGAAGCTCTCAAGTCAATCGTGGTTCGATGTGGTATTCACTATTTACCATATCAATGGACAGGTTGGTAAAAACGGAAACCTTCCTATTTATTCTTGAATTTTCATAACCTTAGAACGGTTTATGCTCAATGAAATTAGCGTGAAAACACCTTCGCCCAAATATACTGAGAGCGTTGTAGCTATGTAGCCATGAAGCTATGTTGTCATGTAGCTGTGTAGCCATGTAGTTGTGTAGCCAAGTAGCTATGTAGCTGTGTAGCTGTGTAGCGATGTAGCTGTGAAGCTGTGTAGCGGGGTAGCTGTGTAGCTACGTAACGGTTATCGTTGAGAATATACCCTTAGAGGTAACTAATACATTTGACAGAAAGTTACTTAACATAGCGGTTATCACAACGTCTATGACCCGGGATCGATTCCCGGATCCCGCATGAGGACTGACATTTGTCAATCTCATTCTGACTTTGAAGATTACTCCGGCTTAAATCCCTCAGCAAAATCGACCTCCGGCTTATTAAATCTAACTGTGTTGCTGTGCTCCGAGATTATGTACAGATCGTGTTCGTCGAACGAACGCCTAGACGGCATCAAAGCTCCTTAGGTCCGACCGCGTTGAACTACGTCCTTAACAATTCAGCCTGTGGTTGTGAGAAAGGGTCATTAGTAAGCCACCGCTTTACCCTTTAAGCCAGACCTTTTGGACATTCATTCATTTTCTTATCTAGCAGCAAAAGCATATAACACTCTACTGTTTCACCAATTTCAGTCACATTAGGAGAAGGATTGTCACCCTGATAGAATTGTAAATTTAGAAACAAGAATATGAATGTAACTTATCAATACTTTATTTTTGTGTTTGTAAATATTCCATAGTATCTACTTTCTCTCAGAGATATTAGCTCATATTAACTACCCTTGAATTCGAGATAAAATAAAGTATATGTATGTATGTCAGTAGCCATGAAACGTGGGGACAATAGCTACCCCTCCCTACCCTCCCACAGCTCCCCCGCCCCCTCCCCCCAAAAAAACACACACAAACACACTTTTTCTGTCAATTTTGAATCGAGATAAAATAAAGTATATGTATGTATGATTGTCCTTCAATGTTGTATCATATTACAAAAAAATTAGCAGTCGAGGATGTGGCTATCGGTTGTTTCGCGCAAAGAATTTAGCTCGAGTTCTAAACGTATTCTGCAGCCCCCGTAAGTATGTATGCATTTATGTACGTATATTTCTTCTTTAGAGCATCAAACACGTTCCTCCAACAGAAAAGTTGAGAATGTTACGTTTCCTAGTTGGTGGTTGTGTTAAAGAGCGCAAAATTCTCAAGCCTGGCAAAACGAAGAACCACAACAATGAGTTTCTGGCAGCTGTGACCGTTCTCTTTGACATAATGTTGCAAAACAGAGACAAATGTGAGTAATCCAATCAAATTGATGGACAAATTAAAACCACCGTCAAAATTATTAGATCCCACAGTAACATACTAGAGCCGGGGGGTAGGTGTAGAAAGTGCCTGCACTAATTTTCAAACTACAAATTTTTTAAATATTTTTGTAATGGACACCAAACTCCGTAATTTTTCCTAGAATTTATAGGAAAACAGGTATGCAGTAAAATTTTGTGGTTCAGGTGTTTGTTGTTACCATGGGTGATTGAAAAATTTGTTTGATGTTCAGACCTTTTGTTTTGCGCCCATCGTTTTTGCCTCTTCTAAAACGTTGCTGTAAAAATAGGTTGACAAAAGTTTGCCCAATGCAGCTCTACCGAGACCGGGACAGCGGCCAACAAAATCGTTGAAAACAGAGATATAATTAATTGGAGTTATTCCCCCGTAACAGGAATTTAAGAGTTGATTTTAGAAAGGTTGTCGAAAAAGCACAATTGCTACAGAATTTAAGGAATTGCCCTCATGCTAAGGTTCTGCTTGCATCTTTTAGAGGCCTTCTTTAGTTGTAATAAATTTGATATTTTATTATGGCAATGTTTTGTTGTTCCCATCGCGTAAAGATAAGTTGCTGTCACACTTAAACAAATCCCCTGACTTCACTTTCGCGAATGTAACTGTGCATTCGTCACAAAATATTGCTCAAGAAACCTTGCAGTTTTAGCACGGGATCGCTTTTATTAGAGCCCTTGAATTAACTGGCTAAACTACATCTGAAATTTTTTGTTTCATTTTTTTTTATTGGCTTGTTTCCTTCAATTCTTAACTAGTTATTCAATTGGAAGCGATGAACATTCTCAAGGATTGGTACCAAACCGCACTTAGTGGTGGGTTTTCTTTATCACCTGCTGTTGTGGACGAGATTAAACGCTACATGTGGATGACCTTGTTCTGGCGAAACACCGGAGCAATAGCTGCTGAACATCTCTTTGATTTACGATTTCCTACTCAAGAGGTTCCACAAGCTCATATTGAAGAGTACCTTGAGTTGTTCCACAAGCTTTACTCCTTAGAGATGAGAGAATACTCTGATTGTGACACTGTCAACAGCTGCTACTTCAAAAAGGGAGGTTTTTTCAGGGGGGTTCCATCAGTAACAAAGATACTTAAACTAAAGGTTGGTGAAATGAGTCAGAAAATGCCTCCTGCGAAAGCGCTCGAAGATCTTGTCAACGAGGCCCATTACCTATACAAACTAAGCGCCAATCCACATCCAAACATTGTCCAGCTTCTCGCTTTTAACACAAGTGAGCCACCATATCACATTATTACAGAGTATATTGCCGGAGATACATTACAGAACTACTTCAAGAAATGCCGGGAGAACAATTATGCGTCTCCTCAGTCTTTCCTTATCGATATCTGTTTATCTGTTGCAAAAGGAGCCCGTTTTCTCAGCCACCAAGGATTTGTTCACCGAGGACTTACTTTGTCAAACATTTTAATTGGTAAGGAAAATTTTAATTTAACATACATATTTACAGGAAATTGATTTTTCTTATGGTATTAGTTTGTCTACTAACCATTTGAAAATTTGAATATTCCAATCGCTAAAACAAATTATTAAGACAAACAAAAACACTCGATATTTTCAAATGTTTTACTAAAGGTTTTTCAGAGAAAAAAAAGAGTGGTGGAATTGATATTTTCTAGGTTCTAAGTTTTAGGTAAAGTTTTAAAAGTTTACAACTTTATTTTGAAGTTAAAAATAGGCCAACTCAGATTTAAGGTGTTGATAAAGATTACACCTTAAAGCTAAATCCTTTTACGAGCCAAGTGGCCCATTGGAGCCGATGCTTATCTCCGGTTTCTATAGTGTGAAGCGGATGAGAGTCATTGATTCCCCCTTCACGGGACACTAATCCGTCTCAGGTTAGCCCCCAGCAGAAGCTGCTGCTTATTTTCAGTACCAACCTCGGGAGGATGGAAAGCTGAGTCAACTTTGGCGGAAAAGTAGGTCACACAAACGTTTAACACTCGACTAAGCCGGGGGTTGAATCTGGGACCATGTGGTAAGAAGGCAGAGACCTTACCACTGCGCCAGCCACGCCGCGAAAATTTAACTTAAGCTTTTCAAATTATTTATTTGTAAACAGCTGTGTATTTTCTTCTTTTTTGTGTTGTATTTTTTAAACATGGAATAACAAGTTAGATCTCTTTGTTGTTTTGCAGGAGGTGATAATGTTTGCAAAATTACTGCTATGGAAACAGTGCGGCCATTGCGATCGAATTCGAGTAACGGAAATGACCCAAATATAGAAGAAAAGAAGAACGCGGAAAGCATCCCAGAGTACAAATCTATGAAAGAAGATTTCCCCATAACCCACGCTGCTCTGGAATCCCTTCGGGAAGGGAGATTCTCTACAGCGTCTGACATCTGGGGATTCGGTATTCTAATGTGGGAAGTGTTTACATACGGATGTCCAGCGTTTAGCCAATCTACCGATGGGATTTGTTTACGGGGCAATTCAGAAGAGATCAAAAAATACGTAAGTGAATTTGAAATTCGGTGAATATTTACTCCATTTGTGTAAGGTATACGTGGACTATACGCATGGAAGAGAGAAGAAGACTCAAAAGTTGTGAGATGTGGCTATGGAGAAAGATGTTGGGTATTTTATGGTCAGAAAAGATTAGCAATGAGGAGGTGCTATGTAGGCTGGGGAAGAAATAACATTAATGGAAACAATACAGAGACGGCAAAAAACTTCATTGGGCACGCTCTGCGGCATGGGGACTTGCTAGTGGTAATGATTGAGGGTAGAATAGAAGCAAGAGGCCTCCGGGTAGATAATGAATTATTATGTTTGATCAGATAAAGAATGGTGCCCCTTTCTCATACGTTAAGAGACGGGCCATGGACAGAATACTGTGGGGCACGAACCTGGGCAGACCAGACCACTAGAGAGAGATATAAGGTGCTAGATAAATGTTTCCTACTAATGAGCACAGAGAAACAAACGATTAGAAGCTAAGATAGCTCTTTTAGTTTTAAAAACAATAGGACCTTTCATTTCAAATTATCACCCAAATTCATTCCCTTTTTAGATTTTGGAAGGAAAAAAGCTCCCTAACGCGGCTTGCTTTTACGAAGAGACATATTCCCTCATGGAAAAATGCTGGAACATCGACCCCACGCTACGCCCTTCTTTTGACGAACTGATTCAAAACCTTGAGAAAGTAAGAGAGACGTTCAAGGGATCAGGTAAACATCCTTGTCAACCTTCAGAATATTTTTGACAATTGTCAAATCTAAATTACCATTTGAAAATATTCACAAAGTGATAGCTTTTTTACATGGTTTAAAAAAAATCTACGGAGATTGGTATTGTTTGAAGGAAAATTGAGTTTTGAGTATTGTTAATTCTTATTGAAAGCTAAAAAATACTTCATAGGCTAGTATTTAATAGAAAAAACAATTTCATCTTTCGAAAGCAGAGCTTTTTCTTTAATAAGAGGATGAGTTTAGTGTTTATCCTATTTATCTTTTCCCCTTTAAAAGCTTCTTTTCAATTAGTTTAGTATTAACCAAAACCTTAAGTGTAGGCCTTTTACGAGTTTTCGATTTACTTCACCCACCAGAACATAAACATTTTGTTGCTTCAACTGATCCTCAATTTATGGACTCTTGTAGTGAGGAGACTAATATTTTCCTCTTCAATTTAATTTTTGAGTGTAAATTTAGTCATGAGATTTACTTTGATGGAATATTAATGGCCCACGCAAACGCTTCAACATTGCTTCAACATCCATACTAAATTTCCTTCCCAATAATGTTAAACGTTGTTGAAGCCGTTTTCACGGGTCTTTCAACATTATCATATAAACGTATGCGTCCTCGTCTATGGAGCATAGTAGGTCGGAGCCTGCTTCTGATTACCAGACTTCTGACGCAGTCTTTTTAAACAAATGTTGCAAGGGTTTGTCTACCCAGTGTTCAACATCGATCAACACTCTTGAACAGCGTTTAACAAAATCGAATAGATGTTGTTCAGAGCAAATGTTGAAACCGTTTATGCGAGGCTTTACTTGAACTGAATAATAACGGCACTTTTGCATTACAGAAAGTCCTCCAGCCACGCCCCCTACCATGTTAGGATCAATGGAAGATCTCGAGGTAATCAAGACAATACTAGATAATTATTTACGAGGCGATTCCTAACACGAACGTCTCCCTTCCCCGGGACACCCTCGGGTATTTGCCTATAGCTGAATCCAAAACAATTGGCATGGATTCCAAGTCAAATTTTGAATCTTTAAGCGCTCGACAATAGAAGGAAAGCATTTTTGTGTTTGTTTCATTGACCGCGGAAGACAGTTTAAAAGTGGTGGTTGGGGATTCTTATTGAGGACATATGGCAGATGTGTGTGTGTGTGTGGTGGGTGGGGGAAGGGGTTTGAATATGGATTTATTAGAGAGAAGGTATGAGAAATACAGTAAAAGTGGGGGGGAGGGCTAAAGCCTCCCCAGCCCCTCCCTCTCCGTAGCTCCTGTATTTGCACATCATTACTTTTATTTTTATAGGGAACGATTTTAAATTTGATAGTTTTGTTTGCCAACGTTTTATAATCCATCATTCTCATCAATATAAAAATGTAGATCGATGATTGATTAATTAGCTGATTAAATTAACTGATTGATTGATTAAGATATTAATTGACTGATTAAATTAATCGATTGATTGATTAAAGATAATTAAGGAGAGAGCTGTAACAGTTACTTACCTAACAATATTTGAACATATCTGTCTTTCAGCTCATCCCCCAGTATGCGTCGGAGGAACAAAACCAACAACATTCAGCGGCCATATACTCCGAACCAATAATGTCAAACGCACAACAGCAAAGAAACGATGAGCTCTTAATGGGTAACAGTTCTAATGGTATGAGAGCAGTTTTCCAAGGTTACATGCCGTTAACCGAAGGAAAGAAGGAAGAATACCAGTTTCGAACGGTGGAGAATAATACCAAACCGGTGTCCAGGCTTAGCGGTGATACATTTATTTTAGGAAATCCGCCCGTAACAAATGCACATCACAAAACAAAAGCAAAAGGTAAAGGAAAAGGTGGTGAAACAGCTACAGAAAAACTTCGACAAAGAATGCAGTCACTAGGAAAGCCAGTTCTCCCACAAGATATTCAACAGTCCCTTGCAAGTAAGGTTGACTTAAATGGTGAAAGGGAGATGAAATCGCTCTCAGTTCACCAGGAGGATGAATGCGAAGAAGAAGTTTATGATGACATTTTCCCAGAAAACGATGAGGTAAAACATTAATGCAGTGTCTTTTATTATTACATGTTTGTTAAAGAGAGAGATTGATTTTCGCCAAAGTAGCATCGCCAAACACACACGAATAAATTCCACGGCCTAGTTGTTCAAATACTGACTAGCACCAACACAAGGTTAAATCTTTTAACCCATCCGGCTTTTATGGTTCCAACCTGTAGAGATTGATTTGGACTGCAATTTTGGAATTAACAAAGTTTTTACTTGGAAATTGTAAACAATATTTTATAAGAACTGCAACTTTTTCTAGAAAAAAAAATACAACTTAAATTTTGGATTAACTGAGGTCAAGATGGAATTAACAAAGTTTTTAATTGGAAATTGTGAACAGTATTTTATAATAGCTGCAGCTCTTTCGAGATTTAAAGAAAAAATACAGCTTAAATTTTGGTTTAACTCAGGGTTAAAGTTCTATGCATTATTAAACAAGTGTGAGGTCAAGATGGCTGGGTATTGGGGCCAAGTTCTTTTTTGAGTTATAACGGACCAAGACGAAGTCGAGTAATAGTAACAGTAACAGTAATAGTAACAGCAACAGCACCAGTAACAGTAACAGTAATAGTAACAGTAACAGTAATAGTAATAGTTATAGTAGTAGCAACAGCAACAGCAACAGCAACAGTAAAAAGTAATAGTAACAGTAATAGCAATAGTTATAGTAATAGTTATAGTAACAGTAATAGTAATAGTAATAGTAATAGTAACAGTAATAGTAATAGTAATAGTAATAGTATTAGTATTAGTATTAGTATTAGTATTAGTATT
>JAODFW021627982.1:0-21334 GCA_027575235.2 Palythoa mutuki
ATAATCGTGTTTGTATAACTCGATAGAAACACAGGTTAATGACGTGTAACTCGCGTGGTGTAGAGAATCTACATTTTTATCACAAATAAAACTATCAATTTTTCTTCGTTTTTCGTTATTTTCCTTGGGCTATTTTCTAAAAGAAATTTCTTAACCATTAAATTTTAGAATTTGAGTATCCCTGCAGCCAATTAGCGTTACATAATATTTATCGAAATAGTTACAATAGCATGCTGTAATGTTAAACCAGGATCTCAATCATTATGAGTTTTCCTCTTCCCCTATTCATCTTGTCCCCATCAAAGTGGTAGACAAGTTCATTTTAATTTTTCGATACGCGCGAAATTTGAGAACTCGACTTTTACCAATTACATTCTTATTTCTGGACTTATTTCTTAACTATTAATGAAATATCTATTTATTTATTTTCTGTTGTCTTTCTTCTTGTCTATACAAATCATACAAACCTTAACATGCCATCTGCACTGGACATTGTTTGGATAGGTTCCCGGAAACCTTGGAGAATGAAATGTACCAAACGAGCCATTGAAATTTCCACCGCAGCTTTCTAAATGACAACAAAACATTAGAATTTACTTACTTCAACGAACATATTTCCAGAACCATACAAAATTTCATTAAAACACTGTAGCTACAGCCGCCGATACAGCAGATATAGGTATATAAAAACTCCATTAGAAATATCAAAACCTTTAAAAACTGTCATTCCTTTTAGCCAATCATGGACAGGCAAGGGGGAAGGGGTTCAGTTCATGTTGCTATGGCTTCCGCTAAGAAGAAGATCGCTGACAGGTTGTAAAATAATTAACATGTTTCTGCTACTAAAAACAAAAAGTAATGCAAAAACACATTTATTTTTTATTTTAAAAAATAAAACAAAAAAAGAAATTTTACAAGAAAAAAATTGACAGTAACTTGAACAAAATATTTTACAATGTAATAAGGGTGGTAATTTTCAATATACGTCAAAAACTGTGTTTTTAAAATAAGATGTAAGAACAACAGGAAAGCATTTGGGAACATTTTAAAATCGCTTTAGAACAAACTGCAAAAAAGTTGAGTTCAAGGGTTAAATTTTAAGATGTTATCGAAGCATTTCTTGTTTTATGCGAGGAATATTTGACGAGTCAGGACAAAGTTATGGAAAAGCAACAAGCCTACCCGTATATTGTTCAACATCATTCATATCCAAACAATTAAATATTCTGATCGTGTTTTATTCTTTTTTCTTCTATGATATTTTTTATCAAAAATGTTTGCTTCGATTTTATATTGAGAATTTCTGATACTTGGATATTGCTTACATTTTTCGCACAGTTATGTTTATAACACATACGTTATGATTCTGGTATAATAAACTTTCCGGCTGTGACTGACCATATTAATGTTTTTATAAACTTACTTAATGTTAATCTCTTCAATAACACGCCCTACTTTAAATTCAAAAATTGCAGTTTTTGGGTCGGGTTGTAATTTCTTGTTGCGGGCGACTGAAGGGAGACCGTAACGTAATCTGGACATTGGATTCAAAATTGTTCTGCCTAAATCGATCAATAATCACTCTTTCCGGAGAACTTAAATCTCCTGATCACGTGCGAACTCAAAGTGCTTTTGCGCTCGTGAAACATACCATTGTAAAATTACTGGGAGTGGAAGCTGAAAGTTGCTATCCAGGAAAAGTTGTGGATTTTCACGGCAGGTTCTAGCGCTGCTTTAATAACTCTATCGAAAATGATTATATAAGGTGGCAAAATGTCTGATAGCAATACACGTATTTTTTATAAGAAACGTTTTTAGACCTTGAGTCTCAAAGTTTCTTAACGTTAAAACTTGACCCATTTAGCACTAAAAGTTTCTTAAGGGTTTCTTAGTTTCTTGAACACTTCATCCAAGAAACAGACTAAGTAACAAACTTTCATTTTCATCTAGAGCTCCTTTTTGGCTGCGTAAAATGAAATTAAAGGATACAACACTAAAGAATGGAAAGGTCAATATTAAAGAAATGCCTCTCTCAAGTTCTGTGTCATTTTTCTTATTTTTCATATTTAGAAAGGTTCTTGGTTCAAGAGAGTTTAACACTAAAAGTTTCTAGTTTCTTATAAAGTAGCTTTTATAAAAAATACGAGTATTATAACAACGAAAGAACTTCCTGTGAAAATCCATAGCTTTGCCCGGACCGCAACTAGATGTCGGTTATGGGAAAACCCAGTTAGTGGACTTATTAAATAAAAATGCCTGGGCACAAAGTGTTCTAGCTTGCACTTTCTAACATCTAGTTTAAGTCTTGATGTGCCATCAATGGTGTGTCGTCGTCACCAGGAATGTGTCTACCGTGAGTCAGCGTGAATACAATGTTTATTCCATATTTTAAAAATAGCTTTCATCTTAATATAGCAACAACAGGATATCCATCTGTACATAACGCCGAAGGAACATTTCATTTTTAATATTTTCCAAAAGAACCAGTTCTTTCAAGTTAAAAACACTGAATGGTATTGTTATTACGCTTTCGGAAAATTAAAAAAAAAAACATTTTTAAAGTTAGTTTATTTTGTTTTTCGTGGGAATTAGAAACAATCGTTCTATTAATAAAGTTAATCCGTAATTGTTTTGGTCCAGGGCTGTTTTTTATGAAAACAAGTATTTTGATTACACAAAACCCATATAGTCCAAAATAGGATTATGAAAGGCTACACTTTCACGTGAAAATCCTTTAGAGTCTGAAATAGTGTCAGACTGACTTTTTTAACTTGTCTGTGTTAATCTGTGCATTAAAATTCTTGTTCACGAAATTGGAAAACTGTCACACGATTATTGTAACTGTGGGGTGTCCATTGAAAAGAAATACCGAACGTATTAAATAAACAAACGGCTATTGATTTTCAAACTTCTTATTCTTAACGTGAGCCAGCAACGATCAAACTGTAAAAAAAGCACGAACTATAGGTCGTTTTTCCAATCACAGATTCTCAAAGAAGTAACTTTGTAAGGTGATTATCTAGCAGTATATAACCGCGAAATGCCTATCAATATGTATTGAACTGATTGATTTTAGATTATCTATTGTGCATTCAATAAATAGGTAATGACTCCGAAAGGATTACCAACCAACTTTGTAAAACAAGATCGTATTTCGTAGACTGATTAAGAGTGCAACAATGACCTGGAAATTTCATAGCTGAAAGATGACCTCGCTTCAGTTCTTCATATCGGCACGAGCTCTGCGTGTTTCAGTCAGAGGACTTCGTACTGTCGTATTGACAAGATGAAGAGCCTCTTTCTGTTTATCCTTAGGGTTATAACAAAACGTTCTTCATTTCAATGCAAGACATTTCTCTCAAATATTTACTCTACATTAAGACCTTTTGTTTATTTTAGATTGTTAGAGAGAAAAAGAATTACAATGCTGCTTTACTTCATGTTGAGAACACAGTCATGGCTGTGACCATATTTGCGTTATGTTTAGTGTTAGGTGATAATGAGTAAAAATTAGTCAATCTTGATCTTTGAAACGTTTGTCTATATGCTTCTTCTAAATGTCAATACGCTTTACAATACTTCATTAACAATAGGCAGAACGTTATGAAAAATAAACTCGGATTGAAAAACTTTGAGCGCAGTATCATAGATTCTAAATTTAATATAACTGTTACCGTTTTAGTTTTTGTATTCTGGGTAGGGTCAAGGCCATAGAACAATAGAGTAATTTAAAGTTCTATCACCAAATCAACTCTGCTTTTTTATTTATAGTGGTCGCGGAAGTTAAGTTAAATAAACCTGCTTAGCCGATGCCCACAAGCTTATTACTAGTGTTCAATAAGGACAGCAGGAATAAATATCATCTTACTCTAAAATTTACTTCACCTTTTTGTACTGTGTACACTTTATCTGTCAAGTCTGTTTGATCCAAATCAAAAAAGTTCTAAAACAAAATCCCTTGTTTTTGCTAACACCGTTTTTAGTCAATTAAGGGGCTTATCGTTGATAAATGTGGGATAAATATACAATATACAGTTTTGATAACAATACGTGTGCCTAATGTAATGTGTTCCACAAATAACATGGAAATACTGTGGGGTGCTTCATGTGGAGAGCAGGGGTAGAGGTGCCGGAAGGAAAAAGTCCACTGAATTTTGATTTTATACTGATTCAGTGACTGTCTCAATTGACTCAAATGAAGCAATCGCAAAATAACTGATAGAGAGTTTCTAAATCTTCAAGAGAGGTCAGCTCTAAAGCGGTTGTACAATTAAGTTGTTGTGATGTTTGTGGAACTTGAGAATTTTGGCATAAAACGCTACAGTACATGTGTACGTATGAACTATTGAATAAAGCATAATTTATGATTTTTGGTTGATAACACCACCTTAATCCCCGAAACTGGGATCAATAAGTACTTTTTACGTTTTACATTTACTCGCACTTTACATTGAAAACGTGTTGTTTTTGGTATTGTTGTCTTTATTCGTTTATATTTGAATGACAGGCAGATTGCCAACTAAACTATTGAAACTTTTGTTTACTTAATAAACTTAAGCTCTTACAAAAATACGTGGTTTTATTCACGTTCCGAGTTAATATTTTCAACAAAGACTTGACGCACTCACTACCCCTTTTACACGGTTTAAAGAAATTGCCCTAAGGTATTGTTTTTTCCTGCTCTTGAAGTGGTTGCCTGTCTTTTTGTATCCTCTATGCACCTTGTACATCTTTGTTCAAAAGTTTACAGAAGAATTTGTTGGTTGAATCAACCAACATGTGACGTATCTCGCCATATTCACCAAGTTGGATTCTTGGTGAAATTCCTAAAGTTCCTGTTATTATTGTTTAGTTTCGAATAATTACAAATTCATTTTTGAACCTAAAAAAATTGATTAACTTACTGAAAAACGTAGCAAAGTCAGAGGAAACCAAACGAAACATCAACCAAGAACTTTAGAACTGCAAATTTTAAATTCGTTACTGTTGCTGTTTCATACGTAGATATTGGTTTTAAAACGCTCACAAAGTCATCCGGTTGTCACCTTCCTTATATACTACATCCGAGAAAGTGGAAACAAACTGAGAGGAACATATAAACTTTGTCTTGTTACGTGTTCAATAAATTGCTATGCCTCATGAAACAAATTAGGACGCACAAATGAGGATTGAATTGTTTCTAATTACGCGGCTCTCTTCTGTTTATGGTAAGTGTATGTTTGGACTCAACTGTCTGTCAACAAGAAATATCAAAAGGGCTAAATTCGATACCAAATGGCTGAAGCGTGATCTTGTTTAATTGTGGTTGCCAAAAACATGAACTGAACGTTGCGTTTCTTTATAAAATGGATGTTTATATTAAAACTGAGAAACTCATGACGCTTTCAGGTCGATTTGAAAGTTTTGTTTTGCATTAAAAAACCTAATTAGTTTAATTTACTCAATAGAAAATGATTAACGAAGTGGGCTTTTTCGGCTGAAAAGCGATCGTTATTTGAAATGAGTTCCACTCAAATTGACTGAAGGAAGAAAAACAACTGCAAAAATTGTTAGTTGAATAAAATTTAAAATTTGATTTATTTTTTCAATTCTTACCAATCAAAACAAACTAACATATTCACGCCATTTATTTTTTAGTGCGGAACAGAAAACCAAAAACCTTCCTGAAAAGTATGTCTCCCCTTGAAGTATAAGAAAACTGTGTAACTTGTGCAGTTATAAGAGTTTTTTTCTAAAAAGAGCTTTTTTAGAATCATTCCCTGAAAGAAAAATGAGGGTCAAGAAAGTTAAGGCATGCGGTGAGTGGATCGTGCCTGGAGGACAATTGTTAGCTTTTTAAGTTAAGGAATGTATGGTGTTTTTGGCGCCAAGTTGTTGATGGTATCCTATTACAATGAACGTGGACAAAAGATGTTCACTCATTAGTGCAGGAAATAGTTAGATTATTCATTATTTACGATTACAGTTCTTTTATGATAGCAGTTACTCTGCAAAGATGAATTTCTCAAAATAATTTTTCCAAGAAACAAGATATGGCGTAACTTTGCGTAGAAAGACGATATTATTTAGTTGTTGAGCATTTCATTGATATCTAGACGGAGCAGTCGTCTAGGTCAAGATAAGTGTGGATTACGGTCGTCGATATTTTGCGAGAGGCGTCATTATACCAATGGCGCAAACAACAAATGACGCCACTATGTTTTCTTAAAAGATAATGCTTTTGGCAAACTTCGACCCTAGTGTTTTTCAGGTAAGACTTTCTTCAACAGCACTTTGAGTGGAAAACGTGTCTAACGAAGGCTTGAACAGAAACAGACAACGAATAAAATGAATCAAGAACAGGATAGCTCCAAAAGAAAGCGTTTCTAAGAGGAACGTTCTTAATTTAAAACATCAAGTCAAAGCTACTTATGCAACCTTTACTTATGTTAGAAAGTTGTCACTTTCACAATTCCCTTTCTTTCCATTCAAAAACTTTACCGGTCAAGTGCTATGTTTGTGGTTAAAATGCGACTTGACCAATGTTTACTTGATGTAGTACTATATCAGCATTTTTACCAATATACAGTAGAAATCTAAATACCTGCAGAACATGTAGCGGCAATATAAATTAGCACGAAGATCCATTCAAAGCTGTGGACAAAAACATATTCTCATTAAGGGAAGTTGAATGAAGCCGGATTTGTTGTGAAAACCCACTGCGTGAATCGAAATAGAGTCGAAATAGAGTAGAAATAGAGTTCTCCACGGAATGCAGTGTATACCAAATAAATAACGAATAGCGAATAACTACTCACCGTTGATAAATCATAGCTGTTGAGCGAATACGTGATGCTTGAAGACGATCAGCTATTGAACGCGTGAAAAAGATGCGAGGAGTATAACGCCTCAAGATCAACTGAGTGAGACACGCGCCGGATATCGTCTCCTGACGATAAGCGTCAAACTATTGTGTTTTAATCATTGGCAACTTGACAAGTTCAATGAGCTGTCAGATAAATTAAGATAGGATTGACATCTCAAGTTGATCTGTAACTCGATTGCGCCTTCATTTATGATGCACAGCTGTAAAACTTTGTATTGCTACCTTTCGTCATTTTGTCGGTTCCGTTTTGGGTTGTTGGATTGTTATATTCACATTCTTCTTTTCTTACTCCGTCACTTATATTGTCAAATTGACACCAATAATTAAAGTCGTGATATAAATGGCTATGAATGATAGGACTGTGATAGAATGAGTGATTTACATTTCCTGTTTTCTGCACCACACCGGATGGTTTGAATAACTTCTTCCTTGAAAGCTTAAACCCAAAATGCCCTCGATCAGGTACGTCAACGAGCAGTCTATTCAGTTGAACCCATTTCATCACCTTTTGATACTCTAAATTTTTGTCTAAAAAGACTTGCAAAAACTGATCTTACAACGCGGAGAGACGAGGAGACGATGTGCAGTATTTCAACTGGCCATTACCAGTCTTCAGGTTTAATAGGGTAATTTACGTTACAGCTTTTATATGTTTTTAAAAAATATCGGACGTAAATTACTCCATGGAATAAACAACTAACTGCAGAAATTATCAAATAAAGATAAAGATTTACCTCTTAAACATAATCAACATCGTAAAAACTGAAAAAAGGCCTTATTATGTTTATTTACTTTTGAAAACGAAAACGATTTGCCGGCGAAGATTAATCCATTTCCTATTAATGAGGTCAGTTGATGCATTGTCTACACCTCAATGCACAGACTACAAATTAACTTCTGTTTTTAGCTTTTTAAATACAATGATAATAACTTGTATATGTGGACATGATGCAATCGGAAAATTTTTTATTCCAATTTTTAGATGCTGTTACACCTTAGTGACGGTTATTGTTATTTAATTTTTAGTCAACCTCGTCTCAGGGCATTTTCCGAAAGCAAAGGCTGAGAACGAGGTTATCTTTTCTTTTCTTTTTTTTGAACTAAGTAAACTGATGATTTTATTCCTAAGGAGTCCTTCGTTGGGAACTGCAGATCTCAATTACAACTCTATCCAGAAAGTTCTAGTTCTGTTCAAGGGGTAATATTGAAACCTTAATGAGTATATTAGTGATGCTTTTATTTAGCACTATCTGGGAGAGAACTAATGAAGAGAAGTGATAAAAGACGGACAATTATTTCATGCTATATTAACGTAATGAAAAGCGTTGGAGTGCAAAATACGTGCGCCCAATTCAGACAGTTCGCAGACAGTGATGATTAGTAGTTTGTCATTTACTAATTGCTGAACAACAACCAATTTTTGCATGATGGAATGGCAGACTGGGTATAAAACGGAGTGTTGAATAACAATGGAGCTTTCTGCGTGTTAGTACAAAAGTCAAAAGTCAAAAGTGATGGCAGACATCCGAAATTAAGGTGTATCCTTTTCCCCTCCCCTTTTTCAGTGCTCCGTTTAACAAGAATGTAAAATGCTTAAGCTACACATATGACTGAGTACCTAGTGTTCAGTTTTACTGCGCCATCTCGTTTTTATTCACATATATCTGCAGTAACTTTTGTCAAGAAGATATCACATTGTGTAATGACCTTCAAAATCCAGTGGTCTCCCCAATATTACAATCAATATAAATATTACGATTACTATTAAATTATTAGTAATTTTTTTAAGAATTCTTTAAAAAAAGCGGTTTGTGTTTTGTATTCACCTCGCTTCTCTTCACTTTAATAATATATAGATGCAAAAACCTCGTATTACGCGATTTTGATGCGCCGTGGATGTTTAGAGACGCCCTAAACAGGATATGCGCTTCACTTATAAGAACCAGTAACTTTCGTCTGGATGTATGGCCTCTGAAGCGGGGTAGCAAACTATTTTGTCAGTCCAGTCGCCCTTTAGGACATATTTTCTCTTTTTGCTACAAAATGAAACAACTTCACCTTTAGTACACACGAAATGAGAAATAAGGGGTACAATACAATGCAGAACGATACAATACAGTACAGAACAATACAATAAAATAGAATACATGTTTAAAATGTGGCGTTGTAAATTGTCTTTTAAAATTTCTTGTTTGCAAATTTTAAAAACTATTCAATGATTCAAAATTTAAAAATTTCAAAACATATAAAACACCTCTGAATTATGATCGCTCTTTGCAGCTTTCATTAGAGAATTAGAGAAATATAAAGGAGTTATTTCATTGAAGCTTTTACCAAAGGGCACATAAAACCTGCTTGGCTTGTTCCTGCTATTTAGGTCCTTAGTTGAGTGCCACGATTCCAAGTACATTCTCTTTATCAAATTGTTGGCATCTTTTTCTAAACTGTTGACATGGCTGAATTATGAACACAGATCGCTTAAACAGTATTTACAATACAATACAATACAATACAATACAATACAATACAATACAATACAATACAATACAAACATCAACATAATGACTACAATACAGTTGAGTAAAATACAGAACAGAAAGAAAAGAACATACACTGCATTACGGTAAAGTACCGTGCAACAATACACAGTTGACAGATTTAGCAAAAACGACGTGACCTGAAAACACGACTTGAATGTGCACGCACTGTTCTAGCTGACGTTCTGAAGACGTCGCGTTATGTTTACGACGAGACTTTTTTTAAGTTGCAAAACAGAAGGTGACGCGAGAAATCTTGTCTTGCACGCGCTCAGTTTGTACGCCGCGTTTTTTTTGCTAAATCTTTCTATCTACCATCGCAACTTTTCATTCCAACTGCAATATATTGGTGCTGCTATTTTGATATTTCCTGCATGAATTATGAGGGAACTCAACACTTACTCTGTGGCGTAGATGGCTCCCTCCACCTTATTAGGATCTTTGGCAAACCATCCAGCGGGTTTGAAATGCAGCAGGCACCTCTCCCCAGTGCTGTGGTTGTTGATCTCTATCTGTCCAAACTAACACACAAATGTCGGAAGAGTTAAGCATTTAGTTTTGCTGGTAGATTAGATAAGATCACACTGGATTTGATTCGATTTTTAAAAGTTAGATTAGGTTAAATTAAATTAAATTATATTAAACTAAATTAGATTAGGTCACAGTTAGAACTAGAGGTTGTAAAAATTGGCGACTAAAAATGAATATTTCGCTCTCTAAACGACGTCACACGAAGTGCAAAGGGGTGGTAGAACAACATTCAATCAGAATAAATTGTTTTAAATTTTGTGCACACGAATTTGCGCCGAAAACTCAAGTATTTGTTTATTTGATGGTTATGAGAAAGATTGAATCTTCAAACAATGTTTTTCTTCGATAATAAAGGAATTTAATAAAGAAATTGTTAGTGAAGTAGTCTTTAAAGCGTTTAGAAGACGAACCGAAGATTATTCAAAGTCTCTTCTGATTAGTGTACGTGAACGCGGGAGCTCCGACAATAGGGAAGCAACGCCTCAATACAGATTGGGTCTGCGTATAAAGCGGGACACTCAATTTAATGACATTTTTCTTTGATTTGTATTTGATTTACTGTTATGCGACGTTTTACGTGCGGATTACGAAAAGCCTTTGACAAGCAAGTGAGCGCCGGAATGTCCAACAAATTAACGTAGTATCACATACACTACGGCCTGGAACAATAGATCATTACCAACACACCGTGCGAGCTCAAACATGAAAAACTTATGCAAACTGAAGTGCATTCCAACGGTTCTCTGGTTTCGGAACCAGCACAATTTTAGACTTGACTAAACAAAACTTATATAGATAAGCATAATCGAAAGAACAAACATTTGCAAGGCAGAAAAAGAAATTATTTGCTGGATTTATTGGATGGTAAAAGAAATTACTTTAAGAAACCATGTGGAAAGGCAGGACACAGACACACAACAACCAACCAATCTAACGTCCTCCTCACTAAATGCCGGGAAAGCTGCGCACCAAGACGACAAATAACTAAAATCGCCTACAAAATAGTGTCTTTTGTTTGAAAGTTAAGTTTAAGTTTTTGACAAAATAATAATTGAAGGTTCTCCTAAAACTTCAGTCAACCTGAAGCTACCGTGATAACATGTACCAGTACAATATACTAAAGTAAATAAAAATCTCAAGTATCCATTTGGTAAAGCAGTTGAACAAAACGTCTGTGAATCATTAACCCCCAGCATCCCTGAGTGCATGGCCTCTATTGTTATACCGTAAAACCTCAAATACAACAAGCTCATGGGCTTCTTTTCTTTTTAAGGCCCTTGGATGGGCTTGTTTTCGAGATGGGCTTGTTTTCGAGATGGGCTTGTTTTCGAAATTAAGCCCACTGGACTTGTTTTCAAGGTTTTACGATATTATAACCCCAAAAAACATGTAAACAATACCTGCTCAATCCACAGCTGTCCAACGATAATATTGTGAACACACGTGTTGACATTGTTCCACGTATACACCTCGTTGTATCTGGCGTAAAGACAAATCTGATAAGCTGAGTAAAAACTAACGCTCACAAAACTAACGCCGGGGTTCATATCCGTTAGTCTTGAGCGGATGAGAGCCATTGACTCTCCCTGGATGGAACAATAACCCATCGTAGGTAAGCAAAAGTTGGTACTCACTAATAAACCACTACACTTTCAAGTTTCTGCTCCCTCTTTCCCTACTGTTATGTTATTTTCACAGATTGCAAAAGGCTTTCAAATGCAAATGAGAAACATACAACACAGTTATAATAAAAAAATAAACTTGAAGTAGTGTTGATAAACGAATTATCATCGCCGTAGGATATTGAAAAAGCTGACGTTGCGAGCGTCAGCTAAAGCTAGAACGCTCGAAACGTCAGTTTTTTCAAATTTCTACGGCGAGGATAATTCGTTTACCAACACCACTTTAAATTTGTATTTACTCGCCGACGCATTAAATAGTTTTTTTAAAACTCTATTAAAACTTTTTATTTGACACCTTTCAAATTTTGCTTTTGTTTTCGTTGTTTTGTTGTGCAATTCTGCCAAGCTTATAATGTATTCAAATGTTTCAGCATACCTACATAACCTTCGTTTTGCTTCTCAAACAATGACTTGAAAATGACGTTGACCGACGTCGAAACGTTGTCAGGCAGACATGATATCGCTTAATTTTATAGTTGAACTTTTTAAAAACTATTTACTTAAAGTTTTATAAAAATCATAACCGTAGCCGTGCACCAACATGAAACAAAGCAGCTTTGTCAATGTCGAGTTTTATAACCAGACTGGTCACTCCACCAACATGTCACGTCTTAATTCACAGCTAATAGACACGTACTTGGGTAGTTTAAGAGTAACCATGCCCTTCGGTTGGATTTCAACTCCTTTGCCCCAGAACTTCAATTTGGGTTGAACAGTTACGTGGAACGAGAAATCATCAGCCTCACATTGTACGGCGCTGATTGGCGGATGATGGCTGACCTTTGATCAGATAAACAAACGATTGTTCAAAATGTGAGCAAGTGTTTGATGGATTCTAATAAGTACTTTTTAAGCAAGGCTGCATATTAAGCTTTTACTACATAAAAATGGGGTGATGCGTTGGTGTTTCTGAAGAATCATTTTCATAAATGCCAACCTATAGAATTGAACATGCCGTCTTTAGTTCAGCTTGTTCCCTCTCTCTTTTCCCTCCTTTTTTTTCTTTCCTGAGTTTTTTTTTTCTCTTGCTAATCCTCAAATTTTCTTAGCGGGGTCAAGAGAAAATGGATGGACTGCTTGTCGCGTAATTAAAGACATACCTGCTCAGCAACAAATCTAAATCCCATGTCCTCACTGTTAATGAAATGAGACAAAATCAACAAATTAAAACCCATCGTTCACATAGCTTACAAAATCATCATAAAAACTCTTTCTCAATTACCGGCGCTAAAATTTGGAACAGCATACCAAAAGAGTTAAGACAACTACCAAAACACAAATTCAATAAGAAAATAAACAAATTACTCTTTCAAATCCTAAAAAACCAAGACAGTTATGCTGATATAGACACAATAATAAAAGAAATGAAGAAGCACAGATAAATAAATATCCTAGTGTTATTCACCTTTATCGTAATAATTCCATTCTTATAGCCTTTTGTCATTTCTTTTTTTATGTTTATCTTTATTAAATGTATGTTTCTGCCCTCCTTTGCCAAAATATTTCAGACTCTGATTGTCAAATTAAATAGTAACTATTTCATGTAATTACCATACATAGTAGTACGTCTGTAATCACTACCTGCCCTCGATTAGCCCATGGCTATATGCAGGTAGTCCAAAACTGAAATGTAAACTTTTTGGAAATAAACAGTTGTTGTTGTTGTTGTTGTTGTCATATGCTATGATATCGTTGTAGATGCGGATATCTTTTTGTAGTGTTTAAGAACATTTTGTCTACAATATAAAACTAGATTGTTTTAAATTTCTTTTTACAATTATAAACGGTAAATTAGTAAATAAGAAAATGAAGTTGTGAAAAAATAAAAACTGCTCGGTTGTCATCGGAAACGAGGGCTTATCGACTCTTTTCTCACGTGGTTTAGCCGCTCACCCGAATAGCCAATCACAGCTTCGTACGACTGTTGCGCCCTGTAATATATCCATTCATGTCCATTTCGTTTCATTGCACGAGAGAAAGATGGTTGTGGATGGTCCATTACAAAGTGGAGGTAACCTTTCTAACCAGAAAATTATCCAGAAATATTGTTACTGAAATATCTAGCATTAGCTTTCAGTATACTCTAATTTTTCAAGTATTCATTGTCAAATTTGTTATTTCACCGCATGATTTGTTAGCAGAACTTACTTGAATAGCAAGCGCCGAGGCAGCGCCGAGTATACATCACTTCGTCGTGATGAATTGTCCATTGTATAGATGTTTGTATCGAGTTTAACTTTGACTTTGTCTTTTGTACTTTCAGACTTATGCAAGAAATAAAAGAAGGATTTCTTGTGATTAGGTATGTATGCAATAACAAACAACAACACTTATATTGCCAACATTACTGATATTAGACTTACATTTTTATACAGCCCGCAGGCAGCAAAAAGCATACTTCGTTCCCAACCACGTGCTATATCGGTGATTTGAAATTTCTGTATGTTAGTTCCTAGCTTTACCAAAGAAGATAAAGTGCTGATGGGCTTATAGAGCAATTAAAACAACAGCTCTGGGATAATTTTTGAAGCAAAAGAGAATTTCTTTACGGAGTTATGATTAAAAATTTTTCCGAATATTTGGTGTAAGAGCATGGAGTTACGGTCGCGCCCCGGGCGCCCCGACATGTCCTCCAACATGACCGCTATACTGCCACTGGTAATTTCAAAACGTAATTCCAAACAGAAGTTAAAAAACCTGATTATATTTCGCAATTTAAGTGACACTTCTAAGGATATTATAAATTATGCTCGTAAATTTGTTGCAAATATATATTGATTTTTATGACTTTGAAACATGATTCAGCGTTGTGTGACACCGTTTTGTCCTACAACGACGGCGAAAAAAACATCGAACATATCAAAATTTTATGAAATATAAATTCAAACCATACTTTTCTAAAACATATCAAATAATATAGTTTATAGGATTTGAACTGAAATGTTGTTCTGATGTTTTAGACCAATGGCAAAACGTGCAGAAGAAGAATTTGAGGCGTACAGTAAAAAAGAAAATAAATTAAATGAACTAGGCTTGTCCAAATGCTTGTAGCCTATCAAACTGAGCGAAAACTACTTCCATTGAAAATTTTATTAATTAAACAATTGAATTAGGAGCTCTTTGACCTTGTTTTCACTGTTGTTACAATCTGCCTTGATCACTCTTTACTCTGAATAAGTTTTGTTTATCAAGAAATAACCAAAGTTTTGGAAGTGTAGGCGAGAACACTTACTTTGTGTGTAGTCATTTTTACTACATCAGAAGCCCACTTAACTGGGTTTTTTCACAAAACCAACATCTGTTACTGGGCCCTTGTTGCAGTCCAGGCAGGCTTATTAATGGTTTTCATATAGAGTCATCCTGTGTATTAAATATATAGGATGTTTGTGACAGGAAAAACAGCATCTCATAGAGTAGACAATCAAATTTGCACTTGCATCTTCACTATTTTTTTTCCCATAAAAACCATTGAAAGTTTGGGGTGTGGCCTATCCGCGGGTAAATACGGTACATTACAATTCCAATAAGATTTTAAAATAATTTTAAAATAGTTTAAACTTATTTGTAGACTAAATAATTTAGAATATACTAAATAATATATTAATTAAACACTTTTGTGAATAAAAGTGTCTTGACTGCCTCCTTAAAACTATCTGTAAAATTTCATTTATGCTACTTTCCTCCCTCAAGTCTCGAACTAATGGTTATGTATAAATGGACACTTGTTCTGCAAGGGTGAATGTCTTCTCATTAGCTAAAATTGTGCTACTGGCAAACAGTAACTAATAAAACTAAATGAATAAACTTATTTACTTTTGACTGATTGCATTATTTATAATCATTATCAGTCAATCAAAGAAGCTTTGAGTTCAACAAGCAATGTCAATGAAGTTCATACAGTACCATCTGGAGGTGTAGGATAACTTGCCTCAAGAGTCGTTGAGGTATGTTTAAAACAATGTTACTTATTGAGAAACGTGAAAGGCAAATATGCCAAAAACTACTCCTGAAATAATTTCTATTGAGTCCTATTGAGGTATGTATATGTGCGGTAGTAAAATAAGTTAGTTTACTGTTTGGTCTAAGTTTGTCTAAGAACACTTATTCCTGAATTGATATGCCTTTTAACGATGCCAAATAGAATAGTTTTTATGATTAAACTCTAGAACAGACTGCCAAAAATGCACAATGTCAAACAGTTATGAACTGATGAATGAAGTTGGAAAAATACATTTGTTATACCTTTTAATACTTTTAAAGCCTGTTAATGTATCATTTTTAATTTAAGCCATTTCAATGGCATGAACTATCTATTATTTTTTCTTACAGCCAGTTTAACAGTTTACACTACTTGTTTTAAGCATTTTGATGGCCAACTATGTAATATGTTTTGATGGGAAGTAATTGTAGCTGTAAGCAATGAGATTCTAAACTTAACAGAAAGAAAAACAAGAACAGATATAAATTTAGAAGATTGTAAGATTTGCATGAAAGCTTTACCTACCATGGTTACCAACCCTTCTGCATTCTGCTGGAGGCTCCCACATTGTGCTTTGAACCTAATTACATATCAGATTGGTTAAACTCAGGATTGCTTTGATTCACCTTGCTCGCTCGAAGCATGTGTTTATTACCATTTCCAGAAAAGGTAAACAACCGCTTTGAAAAGTTGGGCACACATCTAGGTACAGAATTGTAAAAAAAAGTGGCTTTAAAAATTCCATTCAAATCCTTCAAACCTTTAGCAATTTGACAAAAAATATAACTTTCAAGAACAATGTATTTTGTCAAAATCAGTTGCATAGCAACAAATTTAAACACTCTCCAAACTTTTCGAACTTTGTTGCTGGGCCACTGGTTTTGGCCTGTGAGCTGAAATTCTGCAGGGGCAAGAAAACAAAATTAGGGAAAATCTCTCGCATTCTCATATAAATTAATAAACTCCAGCATTTTCTCGTGCATTTTGCATTTGTGTGACAACTGAGCAGTTTTAGATTAGTTTCTTTAAACAACAAGTTCAATTTTGAATCGCTGTTGTGAGGCATCATGGAGTCGAGGCAGGATTTTTGCTGCTGGTTTATACATACATATGCAGGCTCAAACTCGTGCCCTGTGCTTTGTCAAAAGGGCAAAGCTCCCTATGCAGTATCACATCTCGTCAAAGAAGAGTGTACAGAGATATCTCTAGTATTAGAATTTCAAAAAGCTGGCAACTGTGCCTATGGACTTTACGACTTATGATCAAAGTGCCATGCAGGATCTGCTTAATTTTCACATTCAGTGCCAGTGAAAGATAAATTGTTTAAGCTTCATACTAATCCTGTTTATGGGTAATTGTAAACTGGTTGTAAAATCTTGGAGCTGATCACCTGGATTGGCAACTGTTTATTACTCGACTCATGTATTTGGCAATCATTCACTAGGTTACGGTTTCTAAAATAACAAACAAATCTATAATCAAAATCTACACTAATGAACAGAGAAAAATAAAAGAACAAGGTAAATAATACTTACCAATTCGTTGCCTCGCTACTTTAAGTTAACACTCCTAGATCACAATCCAAATACCACTCAAAGCCTAAGGCACTGATTGCAGTCTACAATAATCCTCTGCTTTCCCGCCAAATGGTACTCAGTACCAGTCTCCTTTCATTTCCTACTAGTTCACAGTCTCTTCACTGGTGGTGCCTTGTTTAATGTTGCAATGTTGCTAACAAATGTTCCCAAGAAAACGTGACTAATGATCACAGGAAAATGTGACAAGTGATCATAAGATAGCATGACAATTTATCACAAAAAAAGATGTGACAAATGATTGCAAGTAAACATGACAAATGATCATGAAAAATGTGACCCAAAATGTCCTCCAAAGACTGTACAGAGTAATTTATTATATAGTTAAGAATTTAAAACGATCTTTGGCTAAAATGGTTAAAAACTATGAGCTTTTTGACTGCCCGAAATGCAGTCTTTGATGGGTAAAAAGAATGATAACAAAACTACGAAAAAATTTGAAAAAAATTATGAATTGCAAAATAATGTAATTTAAATAATTATGAATATTTGTTAAATAGAATGTTGCATTGCCCAGGAAATGTGCAAGAATTGTTATCTGTGCTAGGTGTCACTCTGGTATGCCACACTTCAGTCTTTCTAGTTCTAAAAGAGCCTGTGTCAATAATTGACGCATTTTCAAAATCAGTGGTGTGGTTGCATCAATTCTAGAGCCCTTGGCCACAGTTTTGATGTTTCTCAGATGATGTTTTTTTGAGTATTAAATGCTCTACTGGTTTCCCCATTAAAATTATGACACCGTGACTGATTTGTACAAGGAATTTTATACATGACTTAGGTCTGCGATTCCATGGAAGGTCGGAATTTCGGAGCTGGGAACTGTTTGTTGTAGAATGGTATCATCGTCATCATATCCTTATTTTTGATTTATGTGCAGTCCTACATTTTCCATACTAAAGGAGTAGGCTGCATGAGGTGACGCAGTTGTTGCAGTGCATGCCAGATATCAACGGTAGAGGAGACATGAGCAAGACGAGTAAGATGGTCTATGGAATCATAGTTGGTGGAAAGGTTTCCCCGTCGTCTGTCCCATACAAGGTCAGTGATAGAGTTGAAAGCCCCTGCAATGATGTTTAGGGCAAGGGGATCAAGAAGGGGAAGGATAGCATCATAGAATTCATTCCTGGCAGGATTCTTATTAGGGGCATATAGTGATGCAATACAGAATTGGGACCCTGCTACAAAATTTCGGTGCATGCAAAGCGGCTGCCATTATCCTTCCATTCTTGCAAATTGGAGACGGAGAACAATCTGGATATGAAACTAGCCACACTTTTCAGTTGTATTTGTTTCATAATCATTTGCAACGTCTTTATCTAGTTCACCAGAATCTACGATGTTATTTAAACTATTTATATTTACAAAGTTTTCAACATTTATACTATTTTGACCAAGCACAGTACCATTCTCAGCACTGGCTACGGAACAAGTCTCTTCCATTCCTTCCCCTATGGAGGACCCCTCAAAGGGAGGATCTACCTCGTCCTCAGCAAAAAGTGGTAGCTCCCCCTTCAAAAAAGCTACCTCCATCCTCCACCAGCATATCATGATCGGCCACATCCACCGGCCAAGGAGCATTGCAGTCTTTGGCAAAGTGCCCACCTTTGCCATATTAGTGAGTCAAAGGGCCTATCACCCTCACATACAGGGGCCATAAAGAGATTTCGTTTGGTCATTTTCAAAAGGTTAAAATGGAGGTTTTACCATACTTTTTTCTTGTATAACAGTATACTTGTGAAACATCTACAAAAATCAAGCCACAGATATTTCTTTTTTTAACACATTTGACACAAACTTTGCTAGTATCATTTTAGTACAATGTCAACACATTGTGTGTTCGTTTTATTTTTAATGTTCAAGTTTGCCTTGTGCAGACTGCCGAAATAATGCAATTTATTGTTTTCAAATACCATCAGACAAACAAGTATTCTTTGAGAAAATCATGTGTCTTTGATTGGTGGCACATACAGTGAAAATGTCTGTGCCATTTTTGATTTTTTGTGGTAATGTTGCAGTGGTGTAGCCAGGCAGGGCCATCATAGTCAATGTGGGGTCATGACCAGTTATGTCTAGGCCAGGGGTGTAGGGGTGCTGTAGCTGTGCATGTGTTATTGAACATTCACAGTTGTTCACTGCTCTTTCTATCTCTTTGTCTACCTCTGGGCACCACACATTACTTGTTCAATGGTCTTCATGTGTGAAACAACTGGGTTTTGTACATCATAAACTTTAGTTAGAGCTTGGATCTCTCTTGGGGTGTTACCACTACATGGAGCCCCCATAGCAGAAAGCTCTCTGCTATAGTTAACTCTGTCTTCTATAGAAATACTGCTTAAATTCTTCAGAAACGCACATAATGGGTGATTTATTTAAAACAAAATGAAGTACTTGTGGTGTGACTGGCTCTCTTTTGGTACAATGTCCAGTTGGTGACTTGTAATAGTGTGTTGTCGAAGTGTTCCATTAGTAATGAAATTATGATCTCACTTGGAAGTGGTGCACACTTTGGCCTATCTAGTAGTGGAAGTATACTCAGAGCATCTGTCCATTCTTGCCTTACAAACTTATATGCTGCCACGGCCAGGCTGTATGCGTGTTGCTACTTGAGTAGAAATTCCCTTCAGTGGCAAATAATTTTGGGAGAGGGAGGAGGGTGGGTGAATTGAAAGAATTGAAGTAAATACTCTGATAAAAGTCCAGGTAGTTTAGGCTGCCATTTTGACTTATGTTATACATAAATAAAAAGTTAAAATCAGGTAAACAGTACTTTAATTTTCCTATGAAAATAAAAATGCAATGAAGATAAATATAAATACTATGTTATTTTTATGAGTCAAGGAAAAAGATGCTTGGGTCAGTGATTTTAATATTTCCTACGTAAAGAGAGTGGCTGACATTCTTGGTTAAAGTGCTACAAACTGCTCTCTGCTTTTTTTGGTGTTCAGATAAATGACATCACCATGCATTGCAATAATGTAATGGACTTGTAATCTCTTGGCCATCATTGAATATTGAGGTGATATGTACATTCTCTGAAGGCAGGAGAAAGATCACTCTGCTTACATGCTACCAATAGGTAATACAGCGAGAATGATTAACAGCTCTCTGACATTTGGAAAATATGTCAGAGAAGAGAAGGGTATGAACTGAAAAGAGGAGGATATCCTCAGGATCTGCAGTCCATGATGCTGATAAGTTCACAAAGGATGGGTTGTCCTCGGGTGGGGGATGATCAGAGTGGCAAGGAGTGATGATTGATTTGACCCAGGCAGAGTTTTATTAAACAATCAACTTGTGGATCATTGGAGCACAGCTCGAAATGTGCTCTAATCATCATTGAAACAGTATTGTATTTCCAAGCAAATCACATTATGGTTGTTCTCTTCCAATATGGGTGCATTTTATATGCTAGTTTGTTATCTCCATTTTTTGTTGGCAAACTATTGGTCACTGTTCATTTGAATAATGCTCTTACCAGAGTTTATAATTATGTTCATAAACGTGCAAACCATATGTTGACTTCAGTGCATATGTCTACATATTTTGAAATGACTTCTGTTTTCCGGAAACCAACCACATGCTCTCCTTGAAGAGCAATTACCAGGGGTTTCATTGGCTCTATTTCTTTTGCACACTTGAAACTGACAATGAACCAAAGTCCTTTATAGTGTGATGTAGCTTGGCTTTTTTTTGCTGTCCCAGCACAATTCCTTGTCAATTGAATGGAAACACTCATTTGTTTCTACTTTTGAATTACTAATATTAGTACCAATATTATTTTCATCTATATTTGCGTTTACCCGTTCATTTGCAATTCCTTTACACTTTCATTAGCATTGTCCTTAGATTTTTATTTAAATTCTCATTTGCTTCATTTACATTATTAGGTTCAATTTCGTTGTCAATTACATTTATTTCATCATTAGTGTTGCAATCAGCATTTGCGTCGCAATCAGCATTTGTGTTGCAATCAGCATTTGCGCCGCAATCAGCATTTGCGCCGCAATCAGTATTTGCATCGCAATCAACATTTTCCATCTCATCTCCTCCGCCTTGCAACTGACGGCCCAGTCCACTACATTGCCCTCCTGGGAAGTCTCAGGGATTATGGCACTTGGGCATTAGAATCAGTTCCATGATCAATC